>JALIZH010031053.1:0-35678 GCA_030522465.1 Rhipicephalus appendiculatus | reverse complement strand
CCTTAGTTCATAACGAGGGTCCCGTTCTGGCAGACTTGTTGCCTTCAGGTGGTATGCGAGGGATTATTAGTCAGCTGCCAGCTCGTAATAAGATCACGTGCTACGTGACGCCTACTGGCAAAAAGAGTTTCACACTCGCCGTAATGGCAACAGGCGGCGCTGACTGACGCTCCCACGTTTAATGAACATACATACCCTATAAAGTGGACGGGGGGGATGACAGCCACCGTAGCTCAGTGGTGGAGCATCGGACGCGTTATTCGAAGGTCGCAGGTTCGGATCCTGCCGGTGGCAAGTTATCTTTTCGTCCACTTCTCTTTCTTCACATTTACATTACAATTACTTCTAATAACGTCCCCTATACTTTCCTTGGCATCATTGTCTGTTAGTTCTCATTAATAATGTGTTTAACAAAGCAAACGAGCCCTTAAGTTCACACTCCTTTCCTTAGTTCATAACGAGGGTCTCGTTCTGGCAGACTTGTTGCCTTCAGGTGGTATGCGAGGGATTATTAGTCAGCTGCCAGCTCGTAATAAGATCACGTGCTACGTGACGCCTACTGGCAAAAAAGAGTGTTTCCACACTCGCCGTAATGGCAACAGGCGGCGCTAATTGACGCTCCCACGTTTAATGAACATACATACCCTATAAAGTGGACGGGGGGGATGACAGCCACCGTAGCTCAGTGGTAGAGCATCGGACGCGTTATTCGAAGGTCGCAGGTTCGGATCCTGCCGGTGGCATGTTATCTTTTCGTCCCACTTCTCTTTCTTCACATTTACATTACAATTACTTCTAATAACGTCCCCTATACTTTCCCTTGGCATCATTGTCTGTTAGTTCTCATTAATAATGTGTTTAACAAAGCAAACGAGCCCTTAAGTTCACACTCCTTTCCTTAGTTCATTGCACAGTGTGTTAAGTTGGCTACCTTTGTGCCAAAAAGTTTTAATTCCGGAACTCCATTCTCAAATTATGACTGTTCTCGTAAAGGCTGAGTTTGGGCAATATTATGTAAATATCACATCCCGTTCTGATTTTTTTTCATTCTTTTCTGCATATGAACACCATCTAAAACGATCCTTCATATGCCCATTTTAAAATAAAACTGTAAAGGTCAAAATTTAAAAAAAAACTTCACAAGAAGGTGGCGACAGCTTAAGATCCGCCAGAGTCCTTGAAGGACTGTGGATCGCGAAGAAAATTTTCAGTATATGCTGCAGGAAAAAAGTAGCATGCTTTTACAGCGGTAGCATATCTCACAGCGGAAGCAGCATGTTGCCATCGAATTTGTAGCTTTAATTCACAGCATAAGTAAACTACACAGCAGAGTAAAGAAGGACTAGGAAACTACATTGCATGAGCAACGGAACTTTAAACGTGGGACGGCACCGTCGTGATAAATCAACGCAAAACAAAACACGAAAACCAGGGAAAAGTCATATGAAGTATCCCTTGATCCTCGTCAATTGCTAAATTCAAAGCACTGATTCATTCAAACTGGCTGTAAGTTCGATAAATACGATTCTATTTTAAAGGGGCTCTGTAACACTTTTCCAAGTAGCCATGGGATGGATTCACTAAAACAACCGATTGCCTCACGAAATCACCACCGTAAAAATTTTTAGAATCCGTCCACTAAGAGCGGAGTTACAAAGATTTGTCGCACGCTGCAATTGCATTCTCTCTTCTCTCGTCCCAACGAAAGCGCTGGAAGCTAAGCAGAGAGAGATGGCACGGGGTAAAAAAGTGTCACGCGCGCCTCGTGACCTTAAGCACCTTTTCTTTTTTTTTTCTTCGAATGCGAGGCTTTTCAGTGCGATCGCGCGCGCACGCGTGGACAAGTCGCGGCCTCCCGCGGCGGCCTCAGTAACGACCAAGCGCGCCATGCTCAAATCAGTCAATGGCTGATACTTCGCCTGTGACTAGAGCTGTGCGCCGCCGCGCCGCGCCGCGCCGCCGCCGCCGCCTATTTTTGCTCACGCCGGTCGCGCCGCCGCCGAAGTTTCGAGAGTGACCACGCCGCCGCCGCCGCCGCGCAATAATTGCGGCGCGCCGCCGTTAGTCTTTCATTTTAACCCGAACGGGGAATCTGGACATAAAATACATCACTTCGCCGGAGGTGCTTTTCTCGATGTGTCCATGTAATGGAGTCTACATTTCAGCCAGCGCTGATTGGCGGGAGCTCGGCCAGCAAAGCGCCCTCTCTTTCCGGTTCTTCCTCTTCAACGTCATTTTGACGTCGCGAAGATTTCACAACTCTCGACTCAAATTATAGGAACGGAATGCGCTTCAACCATAGAGGGAAAAAATAGGAGAGAGTGCGCCTAGCATCTATAAGCCAACCTCCTCTGAAGGCGCTACCTCTTCGGGCTCGTGTCACAATTCCCGCCATGCCCTTGTTTTCATTTCCTCTTTCTTGGTGAGCTCATGGGAAGAAAAAGAACGAAAATTCACGAGCGCGCACGCGCCCAGCTTCCACAAAGCAACCTCCACCGACGCCGCTCCCCCCCTCGTGCTCCATGCTCTGGTCACAGTACCCAGAATGCTCCTGTTTCATTTTTCATGGTTGCGGAATTATTCTCGATGTGTCCCCCCTAGTGGACCTGTGCATTTCGGCCGCAGCTGATTGGCAGGAGTTCGGCAACCAGCACGCCCCTTGTTTCCGGTTCTTCTTCCGCAATGTCATTTCGATATCACGGAAGCTTTCACAACTCTCGATAATAATGAGAGGGACGGAATGTGCTTCAACGCAACGAACGCAGCGCCCAGACACCCGCTTTTGGGCGTACATCTCGGAGGGCGTGCGTAAATTCTGATCGCGTAAGCCATCGAATAAGGTTTAATGCGGCCGCCCTTCTAACGCACCTGTGAAGAACGGTACGCATTTCCTGCATCGTTCTCAAACATCTGTGACACATTCATGCAAGTTAAGACTGGAAAAGTTCCTCTTTCTGTACATTTCGTCCACTTTCGAACTTCTTACACTGGGAATGTGCTGGCGGGTTTGGTGCATCGGCGTGGTCAAGAGCAAGCATCACGGCTCTCCGCTTTTTCGAGTAATTGAATGCGCCTGTGCCGAAATGGACTGTGGACACCTTAAGATGGACACGTCGAGAATCGCTCCCCGGAAGTTGTCTCTCTGTCCTCCAGAAGTCTCAAGAGTATTGACTCACCTCAACGCTGCGGCGTCGACCCAACTAGCTGGATAGGCATATTCGTGCAGTTTTGGACTTACTACATTTTGCATAGATAAACCAAATAGATAAGTTATATATATCGATGGGTTAACGCACGTTTTTCTTTTCATTTTTACTCTAGTAAATCGATAAATAAATAGTGAAATTAAGGCAAAGAAAAATTGCAATAATTGATCGCTGAGCGACACGACATGAAAACGCAAACACAAGAGTGAAGTCAAGAGAGTAATCAGTTATCTCTCACGTAGACCGTCACGCGCAACTCACTGATAGGTATCGCCTCTTGCCTGGGAATGCGCAAATAAGTATTTTAAGCGCGGAGCACTTTAGGGGCCAGGCTGCTGTATGCTGTCATCGTACGCTCTCATCGTATGCTGTCGTAGCTTGGCGAAACGCAGGCGAAACCACTTATTGCACAGCTATCTGTAGGATACTCAGAGCGCGTTCGCGCCTATAGGAGAAGTCATCTTCCTCTTGGTCTTCGAGCGCCTTAATAATACTAAGTGTGGAGCACTTTAGGGGCCCGGGCTGTCGTATGTTGTCATATGCTGTCATCGCTTGGCGTAACACAGGCAAAACAACGTATTAAGATAGGAAAAAAGAGGAAGCAAGCAAAAAATAGAAACAGAGATCAAGAAAGGAAAAACTTAGGACGACAAATAAAAAGAGCAAGAAAACGAAAAAAAAAATAGATAAAGACAGGGGAAGAAAACATAGAGAGAACAAAACACAGAAGGAACGAAAACAGAGAAAAAAAAAGAAAGAGGAGGAAAGGAAGAGAAAACCGAAGAGAAACAAAGAGGGCTGCCCAGCTCCGCACTTCCTTCAGGTTTGGCACCACTAGTGCGAAGCTGCCTTAACTTTTTTGTCAACCTTCTTTTCCGCCGCTGTACGATTTTTCAGTTAGCGGCATTTGCGGGGTCTTGATTACTCTCTTGTGTCCGTATTTGCACACGCGGTCTTTTTAAGGCCCATAGACAGCCTCTGAAAATGCAACATCGAGGTCCTTAACCTCTCATGACGTTTCCTATTTTTTTTTATTGCAATGGAAATTATATGGCCACTCTCGGCTGAGTTTTCCCGTCGCCGTCATGCCCCGGATATATATATATATATATATATATATATATATATATATATATATACACGCACACACATATAAAGCTCAAAGAAAAATAAATCAGAAGACCAATGCAACCAACTGGGGATTCGAACCAGCGACCCCTCGCTCCGCAGCGCGTTGCGTTAGATTACTCAGCCACGCACCATGCATGCGCCGGTATTCTAACCGGCAAGCTATTTATAGACACCATTTACCGCTGGCGGGATGCAGGTCTCGGAGGAGCTAGAGCGTGTTTTCTATCACGCAACGCTCCTGCATTTTCTTTCAATTTGAAAACTGCCCTTGAGACGCGCACAAAAAGGGGCCCCTTTCTGTACCCACGCGTGATGTGGAACGAAAAAAAAAAAAAGAACACCGCGCACACCTTTAGTCTGCTGCGTTTTTTGACACTTTCAGCGTGTTGCTGAAGCACAAAGGCGTAACAACTGCGATAGTTAGTTCACACTTGTCCTGTGTATACCTGCGCGTCCTGTTCGAGCGTCGTTCTTCGTGCTTCAGCGGGCAGCTGCAAGTATCGAGCTGCTTGTCGTTCTACGTGAGACATTCTAATTTCTTGCTATCGCATTCTTTGCTTCACCCTTACGGCGAGACAGGGACTTTTTTTGGCGCTTTTCGTGACGCCAGAATGGTGATCCACATGACAGAATTAGGGCACATACTCTCGACTGGTCTATATAGAAATGTCAGTTGTAAATTGTCTCCTATCCTGCTTTGCCATGCATTCGCCCACCTGCTCTTCCTCCCCTCGCAAGATTATCGTGCGCGATGAGCTGATTTCGCTCCATTTTGCGAGTTTTCGATTACGCAAGCGCAAATAACAGCGTGTAACCGTCAAGCTCGAAATCCTGATAGGCTCAAAGCTCAGCGCTAACACTGTACACGTGCTTTATGAAAAAAAAAAAACGAATTGTAGTGAAAGGGAGAACGCAACCGATGGAAGAGGTGCCGAATTGTTTGATTCTTCCAACAGACGAACTCTTAACAGCAAAGACGATGCAGCTCTAAAAAAAAAAAAAAAAAAAAAGGCCGAGCTTGTTTCCATGGTTTTTGTATATTTTTTTTATTGCGATAACAATTATATGGACACTCTGTATAGGTTTTCATCGTCGCCATCATGTTCAGTATCAACTACAAGTCATTCACTTTTGTACACACATCTTATGCGGTACCCGCTAGTAAAAGCTCGCGAGCGCTAGCGAGGAAGACGGCTGAAGCATAAATCCCATCTCCGTCACACAGAGGGCGCGTACTATAACATCACTCCGCGTAGGAGGCCTGCCGTCTATTGCTCCTCAACCAAAAAGCAAGTGCCTTGTTCGTCTTTTGCTGGACGAAGTAGTACGAAACCACTAGAAGAGCCAGGGTAGGGGCCAGTTGGTTGTACATAGTGTAAACTTTTGTGCGCTACAAGTAAACAAAATCGACGACGAAAATGGCATGGCACAGCTGTCCCGTGCCATTTTCGTCGTCGATTTTGTTTACTTGTAGCGCACAAAAGTTTACACGAAGTACGAAGGGACGCCGGGGTAAAGGGGCTGCGTGGCTCGAGCCGCAGCTGTGAACTTTGACTATTAGGGCGCGGTCATGAGCGCTGGCGAGCGCGCTAACTCGGCAGGGATCAGCAAACGGCTCGTATACTCTTCTACGCGCTGTGATGTCACCGCTTCGTGCTGCGAGCACTGATACGACAAACTGCACGAAAACCACTACTCTCACGTGAAGCGGCCGCATTCCCTACACCAGCATTTTGCAGTTTCGTGACATCGGATGAAAGAGTTAGCTTCTAATCTTCGTTCGATATAACATTACGACTATGTTGCGGCGGCATTCAAGGGACCCTGAAACGGTTTTGACGATTTTGTACAAACACATTGAGCCAGTAGACCAAGTCCGAAGGCTCATTTACAGACTAATTTAAGCTCTCTGCGTACACTGTGTAATTGATTACAACGCTATAAAGCTGCGAATCGCTGCAGATCACTGCGGCTCAGCCCAACGCGTTTTCAACCGCCCCTCCCCAGTAGGACACGCAGTGTGCGCACGATCTGATTGGCTGCGGTGTGCGCGCACGAAAAATTGGCTGGTAGGGTGGCGGCACCTGTCGGAGCATATATCAACCACTCCGCGATGTTTCTGTTGCCAGACGGCGTGCGTGCTGCCGGGCGCACTGGGGCTATGGCCTCCGAAATTGCACGCAACCTGTCGGCGTGCAATCTCGGAGGTCATTGCTGGGCGAAGCTGAAATCTTCGAGTGTGTTCCGTGAGCTCTGCGATCGCCAGCGATGCCAGCGTGTCTCATGAGTTGAGGAGGCAAGGCAGGTGTGAGAAGGAGGGTATGATATAATTGTCCGTAGCCGCCTTGGTACACGGCGTGCAGCGAAATTTGTGGTGCCAATGGTTCGATGATGCTCTAGCCTAAACGCTGACCAAGCTTCAAATAACCGTTTCAGGGTCCCTTTCACTGCTTCGCCCTTTCGGGGAAACATTGTTCTTTTTTGAAAATTCAAGGCTCAAATTTATCACCCTACCAACTCTTGAACCCCCCCCCCCCCCCCCCCCAACCTTCGCGCCGCGCCGCCGCCGATCCGATGAACCCCGCGCCGTTGACGCGCCGCCGCCGGAAGTGCAAACACCGGCGCGCCGCCGCCGGCGATTTTAGGACCGGCGCACAGGTCTACCTGTGACGCAGTGATTTTTGGGCTTGTAGCGTCATTTGTCGAGAGAAGAGAAAGCGATTTGTAGCTGACTTTGAGAGCGCTATAATATTTGGTTCACGTGTTCTCGGGAGCCTCAACTACCGATCGGCAGCGTTTTCTGACCATGCTCAAAAAGTGTTGCAGGGCCACTTTAAGATATCTGCGGATACAAAAACCAAATGTATACAGTATATGGCCTGAAATAGTTTATATGCGCTGTCAAGAGTTGCAACCACCTGCACTTCCGCGACGCGTTAAGATCCACCAGAGTCCTTGAATGACTCTGGATCGTCCAGAAACTTTCACTATACGCTTCAGGAAAAAAAGGAGCATGCTTTTATAGCGTCATTATTGTTGGGACGCATGTACGCGTGGGAGAAGAAGACACGACCGCGCGGCGTGGATCCCAAACATCGACTGGTTTTATTCAGGTTCTCTGCAGGTTCCGGAGAGCAGCGGAGGGTGGCGCTGCCTGGCGGCTTGGCTTGGCTTGGCTGCCGCCACAGCACTCCCCCCTAGTGAGTTGCCGAACGGAGTTAAAGGTCCAGGCGAGTGGGTGCTCTTGATAGCCGCCCGCTGTGCGTCAGCCGGGAGGGCACCTCGTGGACTTGGGCTGGCATTGAAGCTGGGGGTCCTGGCGATGATTCCCTTAGTGGAGGCAACACGGCGTCGTCACGGTCCATGTGTGCTGGCTTGATGCGGTCCAACGACACGACCTCCTCACGGCCGTTTCTCTTGATTGTGAATTGTTTGTTGCCACGGCGGAGGACTTGAAACGGCCCATCATAGGGTGGCTGAAGAGGTCGCCGAACCGCGTCATGTCGTACAAACACATATGGGCACGATGTGAGCTGTGGGTCGACGTGCACCACACGCGACCCTGGGGGCCGTGGAGGTACCGCGCGCAGTTTGCTCATGACGTTGCGTAGGCGAAGTGCATAGTCGCTGCAAGCTATGGATGCCTCCTCTGAGCCGCGCGCAAAGAGCTCTCCCGGCAGCCTGAGTGTCGTGCCGTAGACCAGCTCAGCGGCGCTGCAG
Source organism: Rhipicephalus appendiculatus (assembly GCA_030522465.1). Classification (NCBI taxonomy): domain Eukaryota; kingdom Metazoa; phylum Arthropoda; class Arachnida; order Ixodida; family Ixodidae; genus Rhipicephalus; species Rhipicephalus appendiculatus. The sequence continues at coordinate 27,621 of JALIZH010031053.1, read as the reverse complement.
CCAATGTCCTCTTTCAAGGTGGACCTTATACCCAAAAGAACGAGTGGGAGGGCCTCCACCCAGTTGTGTTCCTCGGTTGCCGTGAGCGCAGCCTTCAGCTGGCGGTGAAAGCGCTCCACCATGCCGTTGCTCATGGGGTGGTACGCTGTCGTGCGTATGCGTGAGGTGCCCATGAGCTGACTGATGGCAGTGAAAAGGGCTGATTCGAATTGTCGGCCGCGGTCTGTTGTTATCGTGGAGGGCACACCGAAACGGGCTACCCAGTGGTACAGGAAAGCACTCGCAACCGTCTCGGCAGTGATGTCCGCGATAGGAATGGCCTCCGCCCAGCGGGTGAACCTGTCGACACAGGTCAGCAGGTAAGCCTTTCCGTGGCAGGGTGGCAGTGGGCCGACGATGTCCAGGTGGACATGATCAAAGCGAGAATCCGGAGTGGGGAGTGTTCCCAGTGCTGTCGAGGTATGGCGTTGTATCTTAGAGCGCTGGCAAGCTACACATTCGCGTGCCCAGCGTCGGACGTCCCGATTTACGCCCGGCCAGACAAATCTTGCCGTCACCAGTCTTTGGGTGGCTCTAATCCCCGGATGAGACAGTCTGTGCAAGGACTCGAACACGTGGCGACGGAGGCTCGCGGGCACGAACGGGCGAGTTCTACTGACGCTTGTGTCACAGCAAACCTTGTCCTCGGATCCGGGAACTGGGATCCACACAAGATTCAGGGCAGTGGTCGCGGTCAACAGGTGTTTCAGTTCGTCATCTTCACGTTGAGCGGCTGCCAAAGCGGGAAGATCAACCTGTAGTGTGGGCATGATGGCGTTCACAGGATTCCGTGAGAGGGCGTCCGCTACCTCGTTGTCGCCGCCTTTGACGTGGCGGATATCAGTCGTGAACTCTGATATATAGGACATTTGGCGCCGTTCACGTGCTGTGTGCGTTCCACCGTCGGAGCTTAGCGAGCGCAATGCATAAGTAAGTGGCTTGTGGTCGGTGAGGACGAAAAACTCTACACCTTCCAGGAAATGGCGAAAATGTCGTATGGCAGCGTACACGGCCAGCAGTTCTCTCCCGAAGGTGCTGTAGCGGCGCTCGGTAGGTGTTAGCTTCCTCGAAAAGAAGGAAATCGGGCGCCAGATTCCCCCCAACGAGCTGCTGTAATACAGCCCCGACGGCTGTATCGGAGGCATCCACCATTACGCTCTGCGGGACACCGGACCTGGGGTATTCAAGCAGTGCGGCGTTTGCCAAAGCGTCCTTGACCTCGCAGAAGGCTTCTTTTGCTTCTTGAGACCAGGAGAGGGTGTCTGAGCCATTCCGTGAAGTGGCCAGCAGGTCGTGGAGAGGTTGAAGGATCTGGGCGCAGCGGGGAATGAAACGGCGGTAGAAGTTTACCAAACCCAGAAATTCCCGAAGCTGGCGCTTGGCGGTCGGCTGCGGAAATCCTTGCACGGCTTCAACCTTGTTGGGTTGAGGAAGAACTCCTGAGGCGGAGATGACGTGTCCAAGAAACGAGAGCTGTCGCACACCAAGCTCGCATTTGGCCATGTTCACGACCACGCCATGCTCCACTAAGCGCTGGAAGACGATGCGCAGATGATTCACGTGCTCTTCCGGAGTGCTGCTGGCGATTAGCAAGTCGTCAAGATAGGCGTGGCAGAAGCTGAGGCCGCGTATAGCACCGTCCATGAACCGCTGGAATGTCTGACCCGCGTTTCGGAGTCCGAATGGCATTCGGAGGAATTCGAAAAGTCCGAAAGGCGTTGCGATGGCGGTCTTCGGGACGTCCTCCGGGGCAACGGGAATCTGATGGTATGCCCGCACCAGGTCGATCTTCGAGAAGATAGTGGCACCGTGAAGCCTCGTCGTGACATCGTGTATGTGCGGTACCGGGTATCTGTCTGGAGTCGTTACCTGGTTCAGCGCCCTATAGTCCCCCGCATGGTCGCCAGTCTCCCGGCGTTGACTTTGGCACCATATGAAGTGGAGATGCCCAGGCGCTCGACGAGGGTCTGATGATCCCTAGCTCCATCATGTGTTCAAATTCCTGTCGTGCGACCTTCAACTTCTCTGGAGGCAAACGGCGAGGCCGCGCGTGCACGGGTGGGCCGCTGGTGGCGATGTAATGGCGTACCTCGTGCTTCACCGCGGCGCTGGCTGGCGGCTGCCTCGTCAACTCGGGAAAATCCTGCAGAATGCGAGTGAAACGTTCTGCACCGGACGGCCCGAGCAGAGTGGGGCTCAGCGGAGGGTGGTGCGAGGGGATTGCCTTGCACAGTTGCCTGCGACACGGGATCGTGAAGGCGGCGGTTGCGCACGTCGACGAGAAGGCCGAAATGCCGAAGAAAGTCCGCACCCAAGATGGCGAACTTCACTGCTGCCACGATGAAAATCCACCGGAACGTTCTGTTCAAGCCTAAATCGAGTGGCAGCGAGCGATGTCCGTAGGTGGCGATGGTTGTGTTGTTGACCGCCTGAAGGGGGGGGACGCACTAGGGACACGGCGATCGGTGGACCCAACCGGTAACACGCTCACCTCAGCGCCGGTGTCCACGAGGAATCGAAGGCCACTGTCGCGGTCGGTGAGGAAAAACACTGATGGACGACGTTCGGGGGGCCTCTGTGACACTGGTCGTCCTCAGTGCCGGCTGCTCCCGTTTCCCGCATAGTCGCAAGGAGGAATGCATTTGCGAGCAGCATTGTAATGCTTCCTGTGATACCAGCAGATTCTCTGATGCGCTGCTGGGCGCTGGCGCTCCTCGGGAGTGCTGCGGGCCTGCATCGCTGCGACGGTATCGGCGAGGCGGGATATCTGCTCCCGGATGTCGTGCAGCGTGGTCGTTGGCGCGCCGCCGGCGATGTCTGGCTGTAGCGCCGCGACGGACGGCGGAGCGACCGCCAGCACCGAGTCCGCGAGCTCGGCGAGTTGAGACAGGCGTTTGTCGGCAGCCGAGGCGAGGACCATACGCACGTTGATCGGAAGTCGCTGTAGGAACAGCTCGCGAAGCAGTCTGCTGTCGGCATCGGTGGTGGCTGCGCCGGCCGTGTGCAACAGCTGCCTCATGTGGCGCAACAATTGGCTGGGCGTCCGGTCCCCGAGGTCGGTGTTGTGCAGTAGCTGCTGCAGTCGCTGAGGCTCCGACGGCGTGAGGCGATTGATGAGCAGTTGTTTCAGCGTTGTGTACGCGTTCTCTGCAGGTGGAGCGACCAGCAGATCTCGTATTTCGCTCGCTATTGCCGGTGGGAGGCTAGCGACCACGTGGTGGTACTTTGTTTGCTCAGCGGCAATACGACGAGCGGTGAATTGGGACTCCACCTGCAGGAACCACAGCTGCGGGTCCGCTGTCCAAAACGGCGGGAGCCTGATGTCGACGGCGGAGCTGGCCGGTGCGTCAGAGGGAGTCTCCATGGCGTCGATCGCTTGAAAAAGGCGGTAAGCCTCGTCCGGGTCACCACTGTTGGGACGCGTGTACGCGTGGGAGAAGAAGACACGACCGCGCGGCGTGGATCCCAAACATCGACTGGTTTTATTCAGGTTCTCTGCAGGTTCCGGAGAGCAGCGGAGGGTGGCGCTGCCTGGCGGCTTGGCTTGGCTTGGCTGCCGCCACATTATATAACAGCGGAAGCAGCGTGCATTTGTTGCCGTCGAATTTCTAGCTTCAAGCCCTCATTCGACGCTGAATTGGACTGTATTAGAGCTTCCCCGAATTTCCTCGAAGATAACATCACTCTGAAGATGTAATGAACCTTCACGGGTAAATTTAATCACGTCTTGCAGTTACGACGCGTGCCGAACAATTTCAGCGCCGGGGCCGCTCCGATGTCCACGCACGGGCGAGGGCGAACCTAGCGGTTACTCTTATCCCTATATCAAACTTTCGCCGAAGCATCATGACCAGTAAAAGTAGTGAAGGACTCTGGTATTACAAAAATAATCTTAAATAAACGCGAGGTCTAGAATTATTTTCGCGATAATTGCCTAAGTTGATGCGAAAGCACACATGCACCATTGAGCTGGGACGCACACATTTTGAGCTCTTTTCGACCCTCCTTGATTGTTCTGTCATAGGAACAATAAGGGCAATAACAGGATAATTGCGTAATGCGCTATACAAACCTAAACGCTTACAATTGTTTTACTTCTGCAACGAAAAGAGGATCGATGACAAATTTTCCTGCGGGAGTATTGAGCATGTTGCGTCCTCCGGGGCTTCAAACGTGAGGCTTCATTTATTACCGCGTTTGATACACGTCACGAACACACAAGCTTTTATCGGTGAGTGGATGCTAGCAGAGTTCAATCGGACAGGCCGACAACTAATTATTAAGGTGGAAACCTAGATGTCTGGTCAAATGCGAAAATTGAGCGGCGTCGGCGCATTGGGCGTCCCCGGGTGCCGGCATGAACACGAGTAATGAAAAATGTCATCACATGATTACGCCACCACAAAACATGAGCACGCCGTCACCGACCGCAAATACCGTCGACGTCACCATGACGTCACTGTGTCGTCACAAAACATGAATCATCACATGACATCGCATGCGCGAGTTTTGTGTATCTGAAGGTACTTGTGCGTGCCCGCTCATCTTTACAGTGGTATCGGGCATGCGCGGTGACATCTGAAATGCCGTACGGGACGAACAGCTTACCGATTTTGATTAGGGTGTTTGACGGGGCCTGGCAACCTTTGGTGGAAGCCCCGTCTAGACTGCAGCCATGGAATGACGGCGCTTGGTGCTGCGCTGCCCGGCGCTGCCTGGCACGGTAGAGTTGCACCACCACCGTCAGTCAATGCTGTCGCATTCTTTGCTCGCTGGCTCGTTCTTTAGGTCTGGCTGCTACCCACTATGGGGGATTGGCCAATATGCCATCCGTTAACGTGAATGCGAAAATTAAGCAAAAGGCAGGGAAAGTGAAATGCGACCTTTTTTTTTAAAAAAATAGGATATGGTAATTTTCGTGACGTGGAAAAATAATTAAATAAACAATAAACAGGAATTTTTGTCAATTAAAACAATAATTCGTAATAAATTATTAATTTTTTGTGGTTTGGGAGATTTAATGATGATTATTAATGAAATAACGGTTTTAATTTTGGTTTCTGATGAATTCATTGTGTTCAGTGAATTAGCAAGGTAATCTCCTTGCGTCACCCAGGAATTAGCAGACGGCCCCGAAGACGTTCCTATCAGTGGCGTAGCCAGGAATTTTGTTCGGGGGGCGGGGGGGCGGGTCTCGCATGTCACACTATATATATATATATATATATATATATATATATATATATATATATATATAGAGAGAGAGAGAGAGAGAGTATGTTAAAAACTGTGATCTAATGAAATGCAAAAAATTAAGTTTTTGTTTTCCTTGACACTTCTCATCGTTCACAGCACCTGTCCGGTGAAACGGGTCCGCTTGCCATTGCGGAGGAAACAATTAGTCTTTTACACATGGCTGCCCAAGTGAACTAACGAAAGCCTGTGCAACTCTGGAAACGCAGTACATTTTTTGAACCCATTCGCAAAAGTGAACGTTGTTTGAGTGACATTCTAGTACCACGGCGCTTTTTAATCCAGCGGCCGTGCTAGTACTACCGAAACTCTACATTCCGCACTTAATTTTACTGACATGACGTTGCTGCATCACGCTTTTCCTGAGAAGAAGGCCCGCATAATTTTCCTCTCCAGCTGTTCACCTTGAACAATCGGTCTACCAGGATTTAGCACGCACCGCAATCATCATGTATTTTTGCATGATTAGTGGAAATAAACCTTACTACGACTTTCGAGTATGAATTCTTCATGTGGGAAAGTTCGTATACTTACGTTACAATCACTAGATCACTTAAGTTGAGCCATGTGAAGAAGCCATTTAGAAAACGCAGATTTATTACTCAATATATAAATTATAATAGAAAATAATGCACTAAGTTTAAACCTGGCTATATTTTGTTGTGCATTTGCATGCTCCTGTTTTAGAGCTCGTATTTGGAGATCCATCTATATAATCGATCAAGCAGAATTCGCTACAAACGTCAGAAATACATTAGTTTCGAGAAGCTAATTGATCAAAATCTGTTGAAAATGGTGATCGAATCAATTTTTCATGTGTGCGCATGTTTTTTACCCGCTATACTTCGCACTGTTAGAATAAGCTCACCCACGAAATCTGCCAGCTTACTATTGAAGAAAACAATACCGAAGAGCAGGGTTACGCCTAGCAGACTTACATACATATATGAGCTTTCTCATAGACACAGTGATCAAGTTTACCTCCTGGTAGTGCGTATTGTAACGCAATACTACGTAAGTCTGCCTGCCCACCAGGCAGTTTTAACCACCTTTCCACCTGACGTCCCACTAAAAATATACTGCTACGCTTTCTTAGAAAGTGCAACTAATAGCATTTATTTGTATGAAAACTAAGCAAGCGTTCACACTGATTGCGAACCTTAATAATGCATGGTGCATGTATTGCTGCCATGAACTGCCGGTGACAAAAATTATGACCAGTTTCTCTGAACGCAAACGAGTGACTAGAACCAGAAGTGAAATGTAAAATTTCCTCTGGAATATAGAATGCCACCTGATGCTACTTAGACGACGCGATGTTTTGCGAATGAGCCCCTACAATACTGCTTCGTTTCCAGAGTTGTATAGACATACATTCACGTGCTGTATGAGATATTAACTTTTTTACGCAGGACCTTTCAGCGCCATTTATCCCAACACATTACGCTACTGAGTCACGAGACAACGTAGGTCACATAGACAGCTGTGGTTCTATGGAATACACATTAAATATAGATTTTTGTTGACCTCGTGATACTCGCATTTATAAAAGACAAAAATATACAAAGCGAACAAAATTTTCAAAGCGCAAGCCACCGCGTTGGTACAGCAGTTACGGTGCTCGACTGCTGACGCGAGTGATGTGGGTTCCATACAGACCGCGGCGGTGGCATTTTTATGGAGACGAAATGCTTGAGGCCATTATAAGTGCGCGAGCCTCCTTGATGTAAGTGCTTGTTAAGGAATACAAGTGCTAGAACTTTTCGTAGTCCTCCACCATGAAGTGCCTGATAACCATACCGTGGATCTGGGCACATCAAACTCCACAAATTATTATTATTAGTAGTATTGCAAAACGCCGGGCTAACTGAGCTCGAAATACCAGCGCGTTAGAAATGGAACTATTCTAGCCAGATCATAGACATGTGGCGCTTTTCTTCTAAAAAAGCCAAGTCCGCTTTAACTGAAACTGAAAAAAAAAACGCAGTTTTTTGCTACGAACCATATGGTCGGGCCAGCTCCAACATTTTTTTCGCCAGTGCGCTCATGTCACCAAAATACCTCAAATCTATATTCCGGCTAAAATATATGTAGCCTACTATCGTCAGTATTCCAGAGTAAAATTTGTATTGGCTTTTAGAGATTGTAACATTTCACTTGGGCTTGACTTAGCTCGTGAAAGAAGTCTACATCGCAGCAAGTGAATGATACAGCAATATTTTGAGACAACATTAACACCATGCTTGTGCTTCCGTCGGTGCCGCCTTTTGTTGCATTGGCGTAACGATGATAACTAGACTTGTAGAGCGAGTGGTCCTACCAGGAAAGATGCGTACCATTCTGGACTGCCAGCAGCGTTTTTTCGTTTTTGGCACCTTGAGGGCCTTCAGAAAAATGCTTGGCTGTTTGTTTGTTCGTTTATTTATTTGTTTGTAGCCTGAAAACTGTTTCAGCTCTTCTTCGTCTTCTTCTTAGCTCATTTGACACATACGTTCATACTTCTACGAACTGCAGTACAAATACACTTGTCCAGAATTCTACACCGATGCCTCCAAGTCTCACACTTCTGTGTCGTACGCAGCGGTCGGTCCGTCTTTTTCGGATGCCGGTGTTCTGGATTCTAATACGAGCATCTTCACAGCAGAAGCTTCTGCGATACTTGCGGCAGTTAAACACATCAAACAATTACAACTACAAAAGGCAGTAATCTACACTGAATCTTTGAGCGTGGTAAAAGCTTTGAAAAGTCTAAAAAAGCACAAAAATCCTGTCCTTGTTTCCCTCTACTCGCTTTCATGCTCGATCTACGCACACAAACAGCATGCCGTAGTCTGCTGGGTGCCAGGGCACAGGGAGATCCAAGGAAACGTGTTGGCGGACCAGTTAGCTGTCTCCGCCCACGAAAACGCTACCGCCAATACATCCGTATCTGTCCCTCCACTTGACCTCAAACCATTCCTTAAACGAAAACTCAGGGATCATTGGCAGCGTTTATGGGATCGGCAAACACACAATAAACTTCAACTAATCAAGCCACAGCTCGCGAATTGGCCGCCGGTATCAAAGTCACGTCACACAGAAGTAACACTCACCAGATTAAGAATAGGACATACACACAGCACACACTCATACCTCTTGTCCGGCGGTGACCCACCCCCCTGTGATAAATGTGGTGAACCACTCACTGTCCTCCATATACTTATTCAATGCAGAGAATTAGATCTCATTAGAAAAATCACTTTCCATTAGTCTACCGAGAACACATACCACTCCATCCATCAATGCTCATAGGTAGCGAACCGGTTTTTAAACATCAGTCATTATTTGCGTTTTTAAAAGAAGTTCATTCCTTTCACGTAATTTACCCAGGTAATCTGTAGCGCGACCTCTGAAAAGAGGTTGGTGCTGCGGTAAGTACTTTACAGAAAGCACCTGCCTCCGTGCCTTTGGCATCAAAGGCCTTAATGAGGCATCCGTGCTATTTCCCCGTCATCACTTGTAGATATCATGGTCACTTGCAACGCATTACGCATCACTGCCATAATTTTAAAATCTATACCCACCTTTTACGTTCCTACGTAGCGCGTGATTTTAGGCCTCTTTACAGCCATAATACACCTTATCATTGCTATCACTGGTCATCGCTAACACCACATAAAAGACATGGCGCTCTTTGGCCACCCATGGCCCTTGCGCCACTAAACCCCATTAATCATCATCATCATCATTTGATTCCACGCCGTTTCGGATCGCTTCTTCTTCAAGGAATAAAGCGGTACCCAGTACCTTCATTTCATTTGTCTTTTATTTCAAATATACTCTCTTGGAGTGAAAGAAGGCCATGATATGCAGCGCAAAGCTTGTCGAAAGAAAGCAATATAGGAAAGCTACCAGGACCCAAATAAAACAAATTGGACCTGGTCACGTTGGTTTTTTGGTCGTGTTTGTTGAAGCAGCATTGATTTAATGCATCTGACTCAGTTTGATCCAAGGAGATAAAGGATTTCTCTGATTTTTTTTAAATTCAAAATTGCCTTCTTGAGTTCATGTTACGATGAGGAATTGTCGCAGTTTGATTACAATTCGTTTAAAAGAGAAATATACTTTGGCACGTTTTACGCTTCCGTGAAATCTTGCCCTTTTCTGATTTGGTTCATTAATAAAAAAGCCGGCAGATCCCACGCACTGTGGGAATCGATGTAATGCGAAGCAGCCAGGAAGGAGCAAATCATGCTTTACATAATTTGCATGTCATGTTTTACATGTTACGACCTGTCATTTGTGTTCGTCATTCAGTCACGTCGCGATATACCAATTTCGGTGTATGTCAAGCTAGCGAACTGGACGCAAGCGCATCATGAGCATGGCATGTAAATGGCATTGTACATGACATGCATGCCAAGATTTTCATGTTACCACCTGCCACTTATGTTCGTTATACAGTCATGTCACTCAATACCAAATTTTGTGTATATCACGCAAAAGAAATGGCCGCGAGCGCGCCATGAGCGTGGAATGCGAGTCATGTCGCTCATGACATGTCATGATTTCCATATTACCACTTGTCATTTATGTTCGTCATACAGTCATGTCACTCAATACCAAACTGGTGTATCTCAAGCTAACGAAACGGCCGCGAGCACGCCATGAGCGTGGCACGCAAGTCATGTGGCACATGATAAGTCATGATTTCCATACCACTTGTCATTTATGTTCGTCATACAGTCATGTCACTCAATACCAAATTTGGTGTATATCAAGCTAACCAAACGGCCGCGAGCGCGCCATGAGCGTGGAATGCAAGTCATGTCGCCCATGAAGTCATGATTTCCATATTACCACTTGTCATTTATGTTCGTCATACAGTCATGTCACTCAATACCAAATTTGGTGTATATCAAGCTAACGAAACGGCCGCGAGCGCGCGATGAGCGTGGAATGCAAGTCATGTCGCACATGACAAGTCATGATTTCCATATTACCACTTGTCATTTATGTTCGTCATACAGTCAAGTCACTCAATACCAAATTTGGTGTATTTCATGCTAACGAAACGGCCGCGAGCGCGCCATGAGCGTGGCATGCAAGTCATGTCGCTCATGAAGTCATGATTTTGATATTACCACTTGTCCTTTATGTTTGTCATACAATCATGTCACTCAATCCCAAATTTGGTGTATGTCAAGCTAACGAAACGGCCGCGAGCGCGCCATGAGCGTGGCATGTAAATCATACTTTTCATGACAAGTTAGTCATGATTTTCATCATGTGACCAGCCATTTATTTTCGTCATACAGTCATGTTATGCCATACCAAATTTGGTATAAATCCCATGAACGATACGGCCAAGAGAGCACAAAGTCGTAGGCGGCTAGATAAATATTTAGATAGATAGATAGATAGATAGATAGATAGATAGATAGATAGATAGATAGATAGATAGATAGATAGATAGATACGCTCAAAGTCGCCGAAGTTCGATAAGAAATGCTTCGCATTTAAAAAAACGCCACTTATATATCACAAGACAGACATCATGCTTTGACCGAAAGAGGGCTGTTTGAAGCACTATCAGCGTTAGAAGGAAGTAATTTTGGCAAAGCAGGATTTCTAGTACATTATAGTCTCCTTAGCAGCGTCGTCGGTGTTCATTCGCTTCTCGGACAGGGAAAAGATATGGATATGTTCCAAAGATTGACCTCAAAAATGTCAGCTCACTAGCAACTGTGAATACACTAGAGCGACTTTGAGGTCAGAGTGGTCAGTTAAAGAGTGAATCAAGGGTGCTCTCCCCCCGCCCTTACTTATTCACTGGGTGGATGCACACCCCGCTGATCGACGTACCCTAGCAGCCAAAATTATTAGATGCCTTTTGTTCTAAGAATATAGTGCACTGCCGGTACAAAACACGCGGCCCGCGGACCCATTGCTTGCGGCCCGCGCCTTCCGACAGAATAGCCTTGCGAGTTTGCTAAATAGTATGCGCATTATTTTCCCGCCTACTACGTATAATAGCTCTTTGTTCAGGCAAGCTACGGAGACGGGACTGGTCTCAAGTGTTCTGTGCGCGTGCGCGAGGCGTCCCATACGCTCCTGATAAGTTGCAACATCACCGTGAAACGAAAACTCCATATTTAACAATCGGCGTCCAGAATTTAGTGATTCTGAAAATCAATATCCATATGTTTTCCGAGACCTGAGGTCGAATACCCTTCTGAAATGACCCATGCAGGAAATGATTTCTTTATTCTTTCAAGAGGCAACGTTTGGTGACAATTTAATTCAAACACTTTGCCCCCCCGGACAGGTGGCGTCGAGTAGTATGGTTGTGCTTTACGTCGGCCGCTGCTTTTTCGATATTTTCGGTGAAAACATTGCACAGTCTCAGTGATCTTCATACCAACTGATGCATAAGGACAAGAGGAGCCCAGGGATACCAACGTTTCAACGGTGGGTGGCCTTTTCGTCGGTTTTTCGAGCTGCTTCTCTTCCGACGCCGCCGAGCTCCCCTAAGCCTGACGGCAAGAAGGACTAGCGAGCGTACGCCGGGCAGGGTTAGTCCCGCGCCCCGCCGGCGTCTTCATGGCAGAGGGCATGGTTATTGTAGATGGAGAGGATCTTCCTCCGGACGAATTTGGTGCGGAGCACGGCTGGCGCTCCGCCGCTGTCAAGAAAAACGCCCAGCGCGTCTCTCGTCGCGACAGCGCCCGTGAAGCGGCGAACAGCCAAGGACACCGCGAGCGTCTCAGTGGCAGCAGGAAGCCCATTAGCCTAAAGAGCAAGATAATCAAGTCATCGCGAATGCCTCAGTTACCGAAGGAACACTGGAAGATTATAGCCCGCCCCCGGGGTGGTCTCGATGTTCAGAAGACGGGCTCCGCTCGGCTTGGTCGGGCCGTCGCCGCCGCGGCAGGACTCACGTCCGAGCAAGCTAGCCAAGACATTGTATGCCCCAACGCAACACAAAACATCATCGTTCTCAGCACCGCGTCTCGCGCAAACGCGGATGCCTACCTCAAAATGAATTGCATCACCCTGGGAATTAAAAAGTATGAACTCAGCACATACGAAGCCGCGCCGCATGCGACGTGCAAGGGTGTCATACGTCAAATTGATGTGTCGGAGAGCCAAGCCGACCTGGAGAGAAGCATCCTCAACGATAGAAATCCCTTAGCCCTAGGAGCCAAGCGAATAAAAAATAGCGAGACGGTAGTCGTCGTATTTGACGGCTACAAGGTCCCCAACTTCATTTTCTACGGCTCAGCACTAGTCAAGTGCTCCTTGTATCTAAGGCAGCACGACTGCTGCTATGCCTGCGGTAGACTAGGCCACAGAGCCGACGTCTGCCCAACTCCTGAGGACATACTGTGCAGGAAGTGTGGAGCCACGAACCCCGACGAAAACCACACCTGCTCACCTACTTGCGGCCTCTGCGGGGGCCCGCACGCCACAGCGGACAAGACTTGCAAGCAGAGATTTCAACTCCCGTACATCGTTCGACGGAGAAGACGAGAAAGAAATGCGGAATACAGGAAGCGAGACGTGTCCCCAGCACCGACAAACACCGGTGGCGCACTGGCTACACCTTCGAGCAGACACTCCCGCTCAAGAAGGCGCTCGAAACAGGACGCTGAAACGGGCGTCCGCGCGGTGTCGCTGTCGTCCAGGAGTAGTTCCAGATCCAGGTCCGGTTCCAGGGGCCGCTCCAGATCGAGCAGCCGCACCCGGCACTCGCACAACAGGGCCCTCTCCAACAGCCGTTCGAGGTCCAGGTCCAAGGGCCGCTCCAAGTCGAGAGGACACTCCCACGGCCCGCCAAACAGGGTCCGATTCGAGAAGCAAGCCGGTCCTGGAAAACAAGGATCCACCTGGGCGGATAGGGTGCGGAGCGGCGGGAGACCTGCTGAAAAGGTAACGGGGGGTGTGGCGCCAGAGCATGGTTCGTCAGAAATAGACCAGCTTAGGAAAGAAAATACTGAGATGCGCAGCATAATCGAGTCAATGCGAGCCGTAATAGCAGAGCTCCGAAAGACTAATCAACCTCACCCCGTCCCAGTCCCTAGTCCAACCACCTCGCCTACCCCCCTCTCCCGAACTCGCAGACGTTCCCATGGTCGTGGAGGCGAGCCATTCCAGCAACCCAGCCAAAAGAAAGGCCGTTTCCAGCATGCCCGAAACCATACAGGCTAAAGCTAAGTCAGAGATCAGAGAAATGCTGAATTCCATCTGCTTCGAAATCCAGATTAACGAACGACTCTCTGCAGTGGATCAGCGACTATTGGTCATGGATCAAAAGATAGATGCGCAGAACGTCAAAATTGCGTGCGTAGAAAACAGAGTGCAAGGAACAGAGTCCAAGGTGCAGGAAATAGATATCAGGACGTCCACTAGCGTACGTTCTGGTTTCTTCCCGGATAGCGCGTCGGCACCTACGCCGCCACCACTGCACATCCCCGGACCGCTTACTCCAACCAACTCGCTCGAAGCCCTGGCAACAACGCCAGAAAGCGCTCTATACAGCAAGGATGGCGCCACACACTCACTTTAGGATTTGGCAGTGGAACTGCAGGGGACTCCACCATAAAAGATGCACCCTGCAGCAGTTTGTTCGCACTCACGAAGAAAAGCCACAAGTTATATTATTGCAAGAAACGATGACTGATCAGGTTTCACTCCCGGGATACAAAGCACTTGCTCTCCATGGGGTCGGCAGAGGGATCTGCACATTAGTTAGCAGCAAGTTCACTTTCGTCACACACGATCTAGGGGTCAGGCCTAGCAAGACGGAGACCTCCCTAATAGAAGTCATCCCAAGCCAATCCAAAAAGTCCAGCATTTTTATACTTAACGTATACAGCAGCCCGAGCGATCACAGACAGCGTTTCAAAACGATCATCACTAGGGCAACGCAACTCGCCGGACACTCTCCATTGGTAGTGGCAGGTGATTTTAACGCTCCTTTTCACGCGTGGAACTACCCGCACGACACGGTCAAGGGCAGAAGCTTGTGGCTAGAGGCGGGAGATGCGGGACTTTCTTTACTGACGGACCCGGCGTTTCCCACTCGACGCGGCACGTCCTCGACTAGAGACTCTGTCCCTGATCTCGTCTTTGTTAAAAACGCTGGCTCAGCTGTGTGGTCGAATCTGCTGGTAGACCTAGGTAGCGATCATTACATCGTGGCCACCAGCCTACAAGTGGAGCAGAAAGGCAAGAAGGCTTTCTCGGTCCCTGACTGGGACAAATTCCGGGAGGTTCGCAAGGCCCGCGCCTCCAGTGGTGAAAAGCCGGAGAGTCTTGTCCAGTGGTCCGATGGTATTCTGCAGGACGTCTGTTCCATCACCAAAACCATAGAGACGGATATACAGACAGACACAATGGATAGCAGGCTGGCACACCTTCTCGAGGCTAAGCAATCGCTCCTAGAGAGGTGGAAAAGCCAACGCTTGAATCGCAAGCTCCGGAAAAAGATGGCCGAGCTCAACAGGCACATTGACGAGCACTGCCAAGCCCTCTCCAGGCAGCAATGGGACGATATTTGTAATTCAATCGACGGGCAGATGCGCACGGGAGGCAAGTGGAACCTTCTCAAACACTTGCTCGACGATTCCGGCACCAAGTCAAACCAAAGAGGTGTCCTCGCTAAAGCGCTGCATGAAGCCAAGAAGTCGTCTTCGGAAGAGGAAGTGCTGGAGAGGCTAGCTAAGAAGTACTTGCCGCTGAGAACTGTGGCCGATGACGCGGCTTACCCAGTATATAAAGGGATGCCGAACTCTGCGCTGGATGAACCTTTCAAGGTCAGCGAAATCCGCCGCGCTCTACACGATCTAAACGGTAGGTCGGCCCCTGGCCCTGATCACATTACCAACAAGGCACTCAGAAACCTAGAGGACGAGCCGATCCAATTTCTCACAGATGAGATAAATCGCATTTGGAAGGAGGGTATAGTGCTGGAACAATGGAAGGTGGCGAAGGTCATACTCATCCCCAAATCCGGTAAACCACCAAGCTTGGACAACCTCCGCCCGATCTCCCTCACGTCTTGTGTAGGGAAGGTGGCTGAGCACGCCATCCATAACAGAATCATCGAGCATATTGAGACCAACGACCTCTTCCCTCACACAATGATAGGTTTCAGGCCAGGCCTCTCCACCCAGGACGCCATGGAGCTTATCAAGATCCAGATACTGGACAGCTGCACTCGGGACACGAGAGCCATCCTCGGTTTGGACCTGGAGAAGGCTTTTGACAACATCCGTCACGAGTTCGTTCTCGACGCAATCTCCAAACTCGACCTAGGCTCGTCCTTCCATGCCTTCGTCAGGTCTTTCTTGAACAGACGTTGCGCCGTCCTCAAGGCTGGAGATTTGGAATCAAAGAAAATGGAGCTGGGTGGAAGGGGCACCCCACAGGGATCAGTCATTTCACCGCTCCTCTTCAACATTGCAATGGTCGACCTCTCGAGAGACCTAGCCAAGATCCAGGGTATCGGCCACACGATATACGCGGACGACATCACTGTCTGGTGCGCGGGAGGCAGTGACGGACAAGTCGAAGCCGCTCTCCAGGAAGCTGTCGATACTACAGAGCGTTTTTTAACTGACACGGGACTCCGGTGCTCCCCCAAGAAATCAGAGCTCCTCCTTTACAGCCCGACTAGGAAGGGACCCAAGCCGCTCAACTGGAAACCCCCCCACAGAAATTGACATCAATCTCTACACCAAGTGTGGAGATCCGATCCCCAAAGTCTCATCCATTCGAATCTTGGGTATGACACTCGAAGCGACGGGCACAAATTGCTTAACCATTCACAAATTGGCAAAGAAGACGGATAGCGTCATTGGTCTAATCAAGCGGGTCGCTAACAGAAGGCGAGGCCTGAGCGAAGAGAACCTGATAAGGCTTGTACACGCTTTCTTGTTATGCCATTTCACGTATGTAGCGGCTATGCACGTCTGGAAGAGGGCCGAGCGAGACAAACTAAATGCCATGATAAGGAGGGGGATCAAGAGCGCGCTCGGACTACCCAATTACACCCGCACTGACCGGCTCCTGCAGTTGGGTATTCACAATACTCTGGAAGAGATTGCAGAAGCGCAAGAAAGGGCACAGATTGTCAGACTCTCGGGCACCAGAGCGGGCAGACGGCTCCTCATAGAGATGGGCGTCCCGCCCGCCAAGGTTGAAGACACCTACCAGGGCCTTCCGAAAGGGCTGAAAGACAACATCATCATATCCCCCCGCCCCGCGCAATATGCATCCTCAGCGCAACGTGGAAAGAAGGAAGGCCAGGGCGGTGGCGCTCCTACGTCGGGCGACAGAACTTCCTGGCGGCAGCTGCTTCGTAGACGCTGCCCAGTATGCCAACAGCAATGGTTTTGCAGCAGTGTCGATCAACCACAGGGGTTCGACTGTAAACGCCGCTTCGGTACGATGCTCGTCGTCGTGTGCGGCCGAGCAAGTGGCCATTGCCTTGGCCCTTCTGGATGACAAACATGAACATATATTCAGCGACTCCAGGGCAGCCATCCGCGCCTTCAGCGTTGGCGCCGTGTGTAAGGAAGCATGTCGCATACTGGAGGGCAAAAGCATCACCACCCACACTCTCACGTGGTTCCCCGCTCACATGGGATCCATCAGGGGAGGCCCCACAAACCTGAACGAGCTGGCCCACTCCAAGGCGCGAGGTCTCGCTTTCCGCGACCATGGAGAACTCCCCCGCCGGCCCGCAGTTGTGGAGAACAGAGATCATCCGACCACTTATAACGAAATTACACAGCACTTCTATCTCGGCAGGAGAGACTTTCCCCTTCCTAACAAGAAATTAAATCGAGCGCAGGCATTGACACTCAGGTTACTGCAGACGGGTTCGTATCCCAGCCCGGCTTTGTTACATAAAATTTATCCCGATATCTATCCTAATAGCTCCTGCAGGCACTGCAACGAATTCGCTAGCCTAGAACACATGCTCTGGCGTTGCCCCTCGTTACGGGGCACGGACCAATGCACTGAAGACAAGTGGCTATCCGCTATCAAGAGCACCGATGTCGGGGCTCAACTGTGGGCTGTCCAGAGGGCCCACGATGCGGCGGTCGGGCTTGGCCTGACTGTCCCAACGTGGGAGCGGCCCGCTGCGCGTTGAGTCGTGCACCTCAGGACCTACAATAAAGTTTTGCATCCATCCATTTGCCCCCCCCACACCTCCCCCCCCCCCCCCCCCGGAAATCCACCATCTTCACTGTCCTCCCAGCGCTCGTGGAACTAAATTTCGTTACTGCGGACCGCTAGTTGAGGTTTGTTGGAGGCCCCCCTCTATATCTTAATCCAGAGCGTCCTGCGTGTCAACAATAGTTACTCCTTCGCGGTGACACGGCTAAAATGGCAATACAAGGCACTACGCCTTCTTTTGCAGAGTATTTCTTACTGTATCATGCGCTGCACAGCCAGATGCAGGACCGCCGGTGGTCCCCAATGTTCACACCGAAGTGTCTTTTCGACTGCGAAAATTTTTTCTGGATTTTTTCTAAAATCATCTTGAGATTTTAGAAAAAGTCTAGGATGATTTTCAGCGCAGCTAGCTCTTTTGGTCGGCGATATATCACAATACGAAAATATTTCGGGGGGGGGGGGGGCTGAAGCCGCATAAGCCCCCCCCCCCCTGCCTACGCCCCTGGTATGTATATATATTCTCTTCAGGCACGAATTATGATGCACTGTCTGAAAATGTTTAAATTTCGCGCAACATAATTCTAAGGCACTCGATATTACATTCCAAGAAAGAAAATTAAGTGATATGTTGTTTTTGCGAGCTTTACTAATTAACGTTAATTAGCATATTTTTAAATATTTAACTATTCTGCTGACAGTCATGTTTGATCTTTTTTCACAAAAAGAAGGAAATCTTCGGCTCAAAATGCACACTCAATTTGTTTTATTGCGATAGCAATTATATGGACAGTCTCGGCTGATTTTTGCCGTCATGTCCCGTATATGTATATATATATATATATATATATATATATATATATATATATATATATATATATATATATATATATATATATATATATAAGTAAAAGCCACGAAGAAAAATACCCGCGGGTAACAGTGCGGGAGCGGGGGCGACAAACGCCGCTGAAGTAGACATCAAACGAGCCGGCGCACCTACGTCGCTCCTAGGCGTATGCGATAAGATCCCCCCCCCGCCTGTTCGACGAGCCGGGGAATGCTCAAGGAGAGGAAACGCCCTGCGCCTCTTTAACAAGCGCAGAAAGACGCGAGGGGGGGGGGGGGCTCCCTCATGCAGCCACTGCGACCTTTGGTTTTACGAGTGCGGTCGTCGCTGGCGCACTCGTTATCTCGCAATCTCAGCAGCCGACAGCGGGCGACGAACAGTGTGCCTGGAGCGGCCGTATGCTCTTAAACCAGCATTTTGTAGAGTTGCGTGAGATAGGATCCAAAAGAGTTAGCTGCCAGCATCACTTCGATTAACATTAGAATTGGTTGCTATCGCATTCACTGCTTCAGCCTTGCGGTGAAACTGTGACTTTTAGGGGCGAAGCTCCTTATGGCATCACCTAGGCGGTTCTCGGTTGTCGATGCATCCTGAGTAGCCAGTAGGCACTGGATTTCGACCTCCAAGGTAGTGCCGGTGTGAGATGTCTGCTGTGCATGATTAAACAATAAAAAACATTTCACAGCGTACATGTAAAATTAAAGTAAGCTGCAAGTCGCCATGACTCATCGACCCTTTAGTATAAACGCGCCCGATCTCACGTCGTTGATGATGTACTGCGCGGAATTCGCTGAAGATTACCGGTTTACCGACGAAACTCCGAAGCTTCGCCCACTCATCATCATTCACTCCGTGGATATGGTGCCGTCATCTCCAGTTCTCGTCTCGTTTCCGAGAGGGCGCTGTCCCATAGACATGCGTACAATATGGCGGTTGGGTGAAGGTACGCTGTATGGCGTTGGCGGTGCAGCTGCTCTCCGATTGCGCGGGGATCTCTGATTCCCCGGATCGCCGTACGAGTTTGCTTGCCGGGTGGTGCTGCTTGGCGGACCATGGACGACGACCGGTCGTTGAATTTTGAATAACATTTCACACACACCATCGCTTTGATTACTGCTGGGCGAAACCACTGAAGATTTCACGGTGTAACCATGATTGCTTCAGTGTCACCATAACTCTCATCGACCCTTTCGTATAAACGCGCCCAATCTCACGTCGGCGATGATGTACTGGGCAGAATTCACGGAAGATTCACGGTTTACCGATGAACCTCCGTAGCTTCGCCCACTCATCATCATTCACTCCGTGGATATGCTGTGATTTTTTTTTACTGTGTTCATTTCAAGCAAAGAAAAATAATACTTATGGCATTGGTCCTGGGACGCTGCAGCATATTGGGGTTAGGTAAGGGCGTGTTGATTATGCACAATTAAGATTCCATTGATCCTATGCACAATGTATCTTGCGCTTTCTTTTTGAGAAACTGGCAAAAACAAGTTGCGTCCACATGTGTGGACGCTACGCCTCAAGGGGATATATCAGTGTTGCCAACCAATTTTTGCAGAATACCCTACGCCAAGGTCAAAATTTCCCTACTTTACCCTACACAACATATTTTATTACCCTACGTTTTACCCTACACCTAGAAATAGCGTCGCGTAGCACTGATAACGTACAGATGACACTGCGTGACGTTGCAGACATATGGTGATGCCGGAATCAGTAGCGACCTCGGTAGTTTGAAAATTGGTTTCCAAGAGAGACTAAGGAACATGAGCGACAGCAGATTGAACGAAAATGCGTTCCAGAATTTGTATGGGAAGAGCGATGACCCAAAGTTGAAAAAAGATAGGAGAGTCATCAGCAAGTATGTCTGGCAGTGTAAGCGACATGGTAACAAGGAACATTAAGCAAAACGTCATAGATGCAGAACAAAAAAAAAAAAAGATCTGGATGGCAGTGATGGAAAGGAAAGCGTCTCTGAGTAACTACAATAAGGGTGAAGACGAAATAGGCAAGGATACATTGCACAATAATTCAAGGGGAAGCGCTTTGCTGTTTGAAGGGAGGTCGGGTTTTCTTAGAACGCGTAGTTATAAATCTAGATTAGGTAAAGAAGAGAAAAATCTCTTCTGTGCTATACATGCGTGGGGATGGTAAGAAAACAGCAGAGTCAACGCGGAGTCAGACAGCACTAACAAACAGTGACGTCATTACGACTTCATCAGGACGTCACAAATTCTGGCGATCTGTGACATGACGATAACTTCATGAGGCGGTGTCGTCATATCATGATGATTTTTGGCAACAATTGCGTTGACGTCAACCATCACTTTTCGTGTTTGATGAGGCATCTGAGGCTGAACCCGACCACCGTCACAAAATTTAAAAGCCCCTCCACGCAGCGAACGAATAAGAGATGACAGAAAGTTCGTTGGTTGCCACTGTTGTTGTATGTAAGTACTTAGGCGTCGTGTTTTCTGCAGATTGTTCGTGGATTGCGCATATCAGTGAGATAGTGGGTAAAGCTGGAAGGGCGTTGAACTTTGTTCAACGAAACCTGAGATGTCGCCAGAGTGAATTAAAACGGGATGCATTTACTACATGTGTAAGACCGATATTAGAGTATGCCTGCCCATTGTGGGATCCAAGTAAAGCCTATCTCACATCCTTGATAGAAAGTATCCAAAACAGAGCGGCCAGGTTTGTCCTGGGAAGGTACCGTAGAACAGACAGTGTCACAGTGATGAAACGAGAATTGAATTGGGAACTGTTGTCTTCACGACGACGAAAGTTAAGACTCAAATTATTTTTTCAGATATTTTACAACAAGGTTGGCATTAACACGGAAACCTACTTAAACACACCTTTTTATCTTTCTAAAAGGAATGACCACAAACTCAAAATCCGTGAATACCGTCCCAGGACATGCGTGTTCGCTGATTCTTTTTTTTTCCGAAGTGTGTGGCAGAATGGAACAAGCTGTCTGAAGAACAAGTATGTTGTGCAAATGAAGAAATATTTGTGAACTATGTTGTAACCCCCCCCCCCCCCCACCTGCTGTAACGCCCAAGGGCAATGCGGGGTCATTCTTGAATAAAGGAGAGGAAGAAGAGAGGGAAAACACCATACAAAGAAAAAAAAACATCAATGGTAGCACAAGGATGTGTGACGTATTATTTTTAGTCTCTGCCCTGTTTTATTCAAAAAATATGTTCTGGAATGCAACCCTTGGGCATGTCACGCGCATCTTCTTCGTTTTTCACTAATCAGTGACGAGCAAAATGTTGAAATTAACCTACGTCTTATAATAAAATCGTATTACCGCCCTACTACCCCACGCTGGCCGAAAAATAAAAAAAAAGTACCCTACAAGAAGGGTAAGTGCTACGGTTGGCAACCCTTGGATATATAAGCCACAAAGCTATGTATATACACGATATACAGCAGTCGCTACGCCGATCTAGGGGGGAATATCATGGCCTCCGAGATTGCGCACCGGCGGGTTCCTCTCCTCCCGTCCCAGTCGCCCATACTCTAGAGGAAAAGCTCTCCATAGGGCCCATGCATTAAAACCTATAACCGCTCGGGCGCCACCATGATGGAACGGTACTCAGCTTTCATGTGATGTTCACTCGCACTCACCACTGCATGCTGCAGTAACTCCTGGTATTTTTTTCTTGTTTCATGGCTCTCTATTGCATCGCAGGAAGAGACTGTCACATTAGGTCGCAGGAAGAGACTGTCACATTAGGTCGAGTTTTTAGCTCGTGGCAACAAAAAAACACGTACGAGGAGACACTGTATACCTCTCACCCGACGCGCAAGCAAGCCGGCGCAATCGGCCGCACGCTGCGCGGCAACGCTCAGAAATGTTGACACGATACAAGGATGGTGGCGCCATCTAGTAAACAAACCTGCAAACGCTCCTTTCCGCGTGCAGTAAATTGCATGAATGGCTGTTGTATCTTTCCTAAAAGTAGTTTATATGAACATCAAACAATTTCCGTTCGTTTATAATACGTAAACACGCTTGTTTACTATTTTTATTGCGAGAATTTGAGTGTTTTCAAAAGCCATAGTTAGCGCTTTTGTAAATTACTGTAATGGCAACAGTGACAACGTTCCAAGATGTCGCTGCTCGCGTGGTTATAGCTTTAGCGGCCCAGCTTTTCCTCTAGAGTCTGTTATATTAACTCTACGCAGTCGCCGCGCTCCCCAGCAAAATAAAATATAATGCGCCTCGCGCGCCCGGCTGCCGCGAGAGGGCGCGCTGACTGAGGATTCCGGATTCCGAAGGTCCGGCTGGAGCGCTAGAGGACGGACGTGTTTTTCGTGGGCTCCGGAATGACAGCGACAGATCAAGATTTTCTGCATGATTCGAGCTTGCTTTTATTAGTTATATGAGTACATAAGCCACTAGATTGAAGCTTAATTGGGGTTACAACTCTGTACTGTTTCTTGTGTGACAGTCGCCTGGCTTTTTTTTTCTTTTTTTTTTTCGGCCACCACGTGGCTGAAGGGTACACAAGTGTTTGAAGCATACTGGCGGAGTTTTGTGGTACCTTTTCGCTTTGAGTGTATGTAATCCGAAGTGTGAACGATCTAGCCATGGTCAAAAAGACCGTAAAGTGTTCAGGGTGCGGAATGGGATGGAAAATAGAGGTTTGTGGGGATGACAAGACAGAACAAGCTGACGCCAAGTGTAAGCAATGTGAGTTAGAGGCGAAAATGGAAATAATGATGGCTGCCCAGAATGAGCTCAAGGTAAGAATCGCCGAGCTGGAAAATGCGTTGGCGACAGAGCGCGAAAAAACGATGGCTATGGGAGAAAGGCTTAAGTCAGCTGAGGAAGGGTTAGCGAAGGCAGTCATGGTGAACAAGGAAGCAAGCGACGGCGGGAACAGGGGGGCATCAACCCCCATAGTGGGAGACGCGAAGGGGGAGACAGGTTTGGGGAAGACAGGTGCAGGGGTCACAGGACCCAGTTTCCGCGAGGTGATTTTGGGGATGGGAGGGAGCAAAACAGCGGCGGTTGCGCGAGCTGGTGACCGAGGCAGTGGCCAGGGGCGGGACAGTCCAGCAGAAAAGTCGGAGCACGTGATAATGGCCGGGGACTCGAATTTAGCTAGATGCGCCGAAGCAGTCAAGGAAAGGGTGAGAGGCGACAAACGAGTTTTAATAGGGACGTTCCCGGGACATAGGCTGGGATCAGTGATGAGACAAGCTAGCGCAAAACTCGCAGCTAAAGCTAATGGACGTAACCTCGTGGTAATTGCGGGAGGTCTAAACGACGTCTTGAATGAAGAATCAGCCGAACTAGCGACCACATTGGCGAAAGGGGTCGATGACATGCGCGCCATTTCTCCTCAGGTGCAGATAGTGGTATGCACAATACCGGAGGTACCGGTGCGTGACGGCAACCTGCAAAGAGCGGTTGTCGACGCAAACAAAGAGATATGGCAGATGAGTCGAGAGAAAGGCATCGAGGTAGTGTAAATAAACAGAGAGGTGCACAGGTGGGGTGGTTTTCGAAGAGACGGAATACACTTCAATGGGAGGCTTGGTCATGAGGTGGGTTGGCGACTTGCAGGACGCGCAGTAGCTTTTTTGGGGGGCACGCGGGCCCTTCGGTGTCCAGGGTAGCGTGTAATGAGGACGACAACCAGGGGGGACTCTGTGACAGGTCGTATAGCGAAAAACCAGAGAAAAGGTAAAAGAAGGGAGAAGGCGCGTGTCGCAATTGGTTACATTAACATGCAGGGTCTTGCTTTCTCTTCTTTTCCTCCCCTTCCCCCGTGTAGGGTAGCAAACCGGGTATAACCTGGTTAGCCTCCCTGCCTTTCCTTTGCCTCTCTCTCTCTCTTAACATGCAGGGTGGCAGAAAAAAGGCAAAATGGTTAGAGATTGAGGGACAGTTAAACAAGGAACAGATAGGTGTTTATGCGGTTACAGAAACACACCTTAGAGACTTGGAAGAGCCACCACATATTGACAATTATATTTGGGAAGGATGCAACAGGATCATATCAGAAAGGAGAGGTGGGGGGTGTTGGAATGCTAATTCATAGCAGAGCAAAATGGGATAGAGTGAAGCAAACGTGTTCAGAGCACCTGTGGGTTTCGGGCACAGTAGGTGGAAAGAAAACGTGGCTAGGTGTAGCTTACTTGTGGACGGGGAATAACTGCAGAGAAAAGAATCTGGAGATAGTGAAATGCATAAGCACCGATATTAAAGAATTTGGTCATGATGCCGAAATAATCCTTCTAGGGGACATGAATGCTCACATACATGACCTTGACGGATATTCAGACTCCAATGGCAAGTTATTGCTAGATCTCTGCGAGCAACATAGTCTTGACATAGTTAACGCGGGGCCTAAAGTGTGAGGGACAGATCACGTGGGAAGTCGGAAACAGGCAATCGAGCATTGATTATTGTCTCATGACAGAAGGAATCTATGACAAACTTAGAGACATGAGAATAGACGAGGAAGGCATTAACAGCTTGGGTAGTGATCATAAACGCATAACATTACTAATGGGATATAAAACTGAAAATAAGAACCTAGAATCAAACATTGGCAGCTCGTATTTAAATGAGAAACAAATAACTAATATAGCCGCAAGAGTCGAGGAAGAAGTAGACAAACTGCCAGGCAAAGACTGGAAGTATAATGAGCTGCTACATGTAATCACGAAAGAAATAGAAAAAGAGAAGAAAACTATTTCTTGGAAAGGAAAGAGAAAGCCAAAAAGTTGGTGGAACAAAGAAATCTGGGAGGCGATCGAGAAGCGACGTGAGGCATCACGGCAGCACAGACAGGCAAAAAAGGAGAAGCGGCCACAGGATGAAGTCAACCAAGTATGGGAAATATATTTAGAGCAAAAATCCATTGTGCAGAAATTAGTCGAGGCAAAAATTAAAGGCGAAAGTGAACGCTGGATGACAGAGATTCGCGAAAAGAAGAAGGCCGCGCCTAGGATATTTTGGAGCCACCTAAAAGCGCTACGTAGGAAGTCTGTCACAATGCAACAACATATGGTAGATGAAAGGAGGAAACCAATTGGAAGGGTATGAAGCGCTAGGTTACATCCGAAAGGTAACAGCCGATTCGCTTAAAAAGGTCGCCCAGGGGATTCCCCCGGTGAGTAAAAGTATGCAGAAGAGTACAACCGAGGAAGATGTAGTACTTGAGAATTTCAATTGGAAGAAGGCCGAAGGAAAAATTCCTAAGCGCACTACCCCGGGCTTAGATGGGGTTCCCGTCAGCCTCATTAACGAACTAGGACATAGCACTAAAGGAGCACTGCTGAAAGCCGTAGAAAAGTGCTTACAGGAGAGGGAAATACCAGACAGTTGGCGAAAAAGTAGAATGAACTTAATCTATAAAGGCAGGGGAGAAAAGGATAACATTCGCTCGTATAGACCGCTAACCATTACATCGGTGCTATACCGGTTGGCGATGCAGCCAGTAAAATTAAAAATAGAAACGTGGTTAGAGCAAAATGATATTTTGGGAGAACTCCAGAATGGATTCCGAATCGACAGGCGGTTAGACGATAACCTGTTTGTTCTTACACAGTGTATAGAAATATCAAAAATAGAAAACAGGCCCTTATACGTAGCTTATCTAGACATCACCGGGGCATATGACAACGTTAATAAGGAAATTTTGTGGGATATATTGAAGGAAGTGGGCATAGGTGACGACTGTATACAGCTTTTGAGGGAAATATACCGAGAAAATACAGTTTGTGTAGAATGGGAAGGAATAAGCAGCAAGGACAGCGTTGACATTAGCAAGGGGCTGAGACAGGGATGTCCTTTGTCCCCGCTGTTATTCATGCTGTACATGGTGAGGATGGAAAAAGCGCTAGAAGGTAGCAACATTGGATTTAATCTGTCACACAAACAGGCAGGCGCGATGGTTGAGCGGAACCTTTCCAAGGTCTATTTTATGCTGACGATATTGTCTTATTTGCGGACAGTCAAGATGATATACAGCGGCTGGCAGATATCTGCGGAAGGGAAGGTGATGCTCTAGGACTAGGTTTTAGTGCAACAAAATGTGGATTGATGGTATTCAATGATCACGAAGACCATGCGGTCTTAATACAGGGCCAAGAAATACCGAGGGTAAGCGAGTACAAGTACCTCGGAGTGTGGGTAAATGAGGGGGATAGATATATGGAGGTACAAGAGAAAGCATCGGTAACAAAGGGAAAGAGGAATGCTGCAATCATGAAGCACAGAGCGTTATGGGGATACAATAGGTACGAGGTGCTTCGAGGGCTGTGGAAGGGATGTGATGGTTCCGGGGCTTACATTTGGGAACTCAGTGGTGTGCATGAAGTCAGAGGTGCAATCAGGAATGGATGTAAATCAAAGGACTGTGGGACGCCTCGCGTTGGGCGCTCACGGGAAGACGACAAATGAGGCTGTAAAGGGTGATATGGGATGGACAGGTTTTGAAGTGAGGGAAGCTCAGAGCAAAATTAGATTTGAAGAGAGGCTGAGGAAAATGAAGGAGAGTAGATGGGCAGGGAAGGTTTTCAGGTATTTGTATAGAAAAAGCGTCGACACGCAGTGGAGAAAAAGAACTAGGAGGCTCACCAGTAAATATACGGCTAGCAGTGTGGGCGACATGGCAACAAGGAGCATTAAGCGAAAAGTCAGAGAGGCGGAGAGGACTTATTGGATGGCAGCGATGGAAAAGAAGCCGGCTCTCAGTGACTATCCGAAAGGGAAAAAACGAAATAAGGAGGGAGAGGTTTTATGATAATTCAAGGGGAAGCGCTTTACTGTTTGAAGCAAGGTGGGGTTGCCTTAGAACGCGTAGCTATAAGGCGAGATTCAGTAGCGAAGAACAATATACATGCTGTGGGGGAACTAAGGAAACGATGGAACATGTACTGATTGAATGTGGCGATATCCACCCAGATATACGTGTGGGCACGAGTCTCCATGAAGCCTTGGGTTTTAGGGACAACAATGGAAAGCTGAACACGTCCTCGATAGAAATAAGTAAGAGACGGTTAGAGTATTGGTGGCAGAAAAGTAGAGATAAGGGACAAAAATGAAGAATGGGGAAAAATAAAGTCATTCTGCCTTAAGAGGCAGAGAGATGGACCGTGAATTCGTATTTTTCTTTGCTATAATAACATAGATTTAATCAATGTAGATAAGGCATTAGGCCAACATAAAAAAGAAAGTTTTTTTTCGAGCCTGGTGGTAGACATGTCACCGCCCCGTTATAAAAGGGGACGCTCATAGCATCCATCCATCCATCCGGCGGCAGCGGAGACTGCCG
>JALIZH010031051.1:0-26524 GCA_030522465.1 Rhipicephalus appendiculatus | reverse complement strand
GCTTTTACTGTAGAAGTTGCAGTAGTAGTTGCAGTAGTAGTAGTAGGCATTATTCAGATCACGTGACGAGAGGGGGGAGTGAATAAAGAAATGAATAAAAGAAAATGACGATGATGGGGATGCTCGAAGCAATGATGATGCTAAATGATGTTGATGCACGTGATCTCACCAGCCAATCACATACGCATGCTTACAGCTTCGGTGTTCGATGGTTTTCACAGTGTAGAACTGGCTGAATTTGTTTTTACAGTAAAGCTGAAAAACAAATTGTATGTGCATTGCCAACAAGTCACACGGGCGTTTGGAAGGCCATCGAACTGATAGTTATTGACTCAAATGGTCAAGCGTGGGCTGCTACACGGGACGTTTCGAAGGTCGTCGAGTCAATAGTCTACAGAGTCAACGGGGCACCCCACAACTTAATCTAAACTTCGATGGCTTGTTGAGCGTTGGAAGCCGAGACAGTGCCAACGTGCCCTCACCATTCAAAGTGTGCTCGAACACACAATTAGAAAAAGGGAATCTAACCAGTAAGGTTTAAAAGCAGTATATATGAGTGCTGTGAATTATTTAATAGAGTATTTTTGCCATTTGAAGTGTGCGAATAGCACATACTCAACAACAACATCAACGTGCTTGTCCTCATCGCACAGTCTCGCTGTGTGTCACTCGCCTCAGTTTCGCTGCTCAACAACTTAAAAGCTAAATACACATTGATAACCAAGAATAAACAATTTATTGAAATATTTGAATAACATCAACATACATATTTTAGTTTTTAAGTGAACTTATATTATTTAGCTTTAGGTGACATGAATACGAAATATTAATGAGAACTAACAGACAATTTCTCCTTCCTCCCTTCATACGAAAATAAAGACCAGAGCGCCACACAAGTTTTTAGAGAAACGCCTGAACCACTCAATGGCCTTGCCAAGCTGCTGTGTAGCAGCGCGACAGCTCCATCAAGCTGATAGAGTTGTGGCGTTTCGATAGTCATCAAATGGATGTCCTTTCAAAAGGGCCCGTGTAACACAGCTCACGCAGGCCACGTGACCAGAAGGATGAGTGAATAAAGAAATAAACAAAATGATGATGATTCTAAATTATGATGATGATGATGTTCGAAATGAGACTAAGCTGTATTAGTCTCCCCTCACACACACTCGTGCGCTTACAGCCTCGCTGTCTGGCGGCTTTCACGGTATGGAACTGGTTGGGTTTTTTGGAATATCTTTTTTGTTTGTTTCTTTCATCATTTCACAATGGCCAGCGAGGAAGCCATGAGGTGGGAAGCTTGCCCTTGGCAGAACACCTAGCAAGGCAACTCGATTCACTTGACCAACTGCGAGGTGCGGTCATTATGGACGACAGGGACGACTGGACCATTGGGAAGAGGCTAAAAGACCTTGACACCCTCGGAACACCTTACATCATTGTTGCTGGCAAGAAGGTACGTCGAACATTTGACAAAAGAAAAGAGCTGTTCATTATGGGAGACAGTGCGTGTGCTGAGGTTTTAATTTCAATGTTCTTGTACTTATAGAGTTAAAATTGTCCTATGCAAAAAAAAAAAAAAAAAAAAAAAAAAAAAAAAAAAAAAAAAAAAAAATTGCAAGCAGTTTAATGCACTAATTTGTCCAAAGTTTGGCACAGCAAAGCACGGGCCCGTCACCACTCGTACTCCCTGTCGGCCGACGTGTCTGGCTTCTGCGGCTTCCTTGTCGGTAGTACGCAGCTGCGCTGGGCACTGTAGAACGGAGGTTGCTCGCCATGTCAGTAGCTAAGCCACGCGTCAGTGACTGTGGCTTACCTACTGCGCATGCGCAGCTTGGCCAGGTGGTGTGGTATCTGGTCACTAGACGACGCAATGCTTGCTTCCTCTTTGTTTCTATCTTTTGCTCTCTCTCTCTCTACTTTCTCTCTCCTTCATTGATGTTCTCTCTGTCTTTCTCTTTCTGCATTTCTTTCTCTCTACTTCTCTCATTCTTTCTGTGCTATGCTTTGCTCTCTCTCCTCTCGTCTTCCTTTCTCTCCTCCTCACCATCACATCTCTCCTCACGCTCTCTTCCCTTTCCCACCCCCCTTTCTACGTTATACTATACTAGGGTGTGCTATGCTCTGCTAGCGTGCCTTGGTAGCCGAGTGGTTAGGATGCTCGCCCTTGGATTGAGGGAACATGGGTTCGAATCCCGCCTCATGGAGAATTTTTTTCGGCAAGAATTTTTCTCTTTCTTCATGTCTTTCTTTCCGTCTCTCTGTTTGTTTCTCTCTTTCTTTCTCTCTCTCTCTTTCTGTACTCGTTCTTGGGGTTATTACAGGCGGTGACCAGTGGGATCTGCCCAAATTCTGTAGCACGTACCCATTCATGATGATGATAGTTTTCTGGCAGGGTCATACACTTTACGCGGAGCTTGTACAGCTTCGCTGTTAAAAAACATTGCACATGCATGTGAACGCAATCAACTAATACAACAAGGGCAGCAAAGGTGTTTTTAAAGCAGCACTGACACAAAAATTTTCAGTTTTTTTGTGCATCGAATGAAAGCCCTCAAAAGCCCGGAAAATGTACTGGTAAGCAAGAGTGCGTCCTGAAAACTTAATTAGAACATGTCTTTAAAAGCTAGTTTCGGTACCTACTGTACCCTGACGTCATGACACGGTATGAGTGTTTTGTCACATGTTCACGCAAGATCTCGTGACGTTCCCACTGCCTATCTGCTTCGTGGCTTCGTTGGTGTTTCACAAGCAGCCATAATGAATGTTTTCGTGCCTGATGTCATCACAACTAGCCAGACCGCTGCGTGAAGTCACCAGAATTCACACTGTCACCTGACATCATGATAGTGTTGATGTCTACAGATGCACCATGCGAATACTGACTTAATTATCAGAATATAATATCTCATCACCATTTCCTGAGCTTCACACTTCATCAGAGCCACCTCTGTACGCAGGAGATTCATATCCCAGAGTAAAGTCAGCTTCGAAAATTGGTGTCGGTGCCCCTTTAACCATTTTTACAGTTCTTCATCTGGTGATACGAAAAGGGTAACCTTCTAGTTGTTATTGTTGCTGGCAGGCTGTGACTGCAGTCATATTTTATGACTGCAGTCATCTAGTTATACGCTGATGACACTTTCATGTACAAAAGATTACACGATTTTGTGCACTCAACCTCTTTAACATTCCTTGAATTTTCGAAGTTAATTCATTGACAAGTTTCATTCATAATCTTACGGAAGCAGAATGAAAAAGAAACTACAAGGCACATTGGCTGGCTCACCAAATGCCATAAATGAGGTTGATTGCATTTAGTGATGAAAGAAATGATGACGAACTTGCACCACTTAGCACGAGTGACTGAATCGCAGGAGTCCAAGTTTGATAGCAGAGGACATAGCAGACTCACCCTTTCTCAACTTCGGCAATATCTTATTAACACTTCTGACATTTAAAACTTCTTCGAACTGCGTGCCTAAAGATTAAAATAAAGTTTTTTTAAAGATGAAAACACCACCACTGCTGAACATAAATTTTGTGTTTAGTGTAGTAGTTCTCCTTTATGTATTCAGACTTCTGATCTATGCTTGTATGTATGCTTATTGCATTTTTTTTTTTTTTTGCCAACACCGCAGTCTGCAGTGTGTTTGAAACTTGTGTAATTCCTGATTTTGTTAATGTTGTGTATCTTCGCCAGATACTGTGTTCTGTTGCCGCCACCGCCTCTGCCTCATGTATATAGGGGGGTTAGAACGTAGTCAAACGGATAGTCGCTTTTATTCTCACCCCCTCCATCAACTTTTTATTGGTGGAAATAAACGATTATTATTATTATTATTATTATTATTCAAGGTAGCTTTGTGGCTGTGGCCACACTTTGATAAGTGCATAATGCAAGAACGCTTGTGCACTTTAATTTAGCTGGCATGACCCATGTAGGTCAAAACAGTGTGCCTCGCAAGATGGTAGTTTTAATTGGTGGTTTTGGGCACACATAAAAACTGCACGAAGTTGTTACAGATCTCATGATGCTGGCTGTAGTATGAGAAAGACAAGGACGGTGCTACAAGCAATCCATCGTTGGGTAGCACACAAGCAGACAAGACACGAAGGAAGAAGATGAGACAAGTGCTGGTCTAACAGCTGAACCAGAGCCGTATATCCTAACAGCTGAACCAGAGCCGTAAGGGGATATACGGCTCTGAGCTGAACGATTTTATTGGAAATACTCATATATATGCAGAAAATGTAAACCACGCACTAGCTTACGACAGATCATTGAGAAGAATCTCTTGTTCCGATAGTGACACCGACGGCTGGCTTATGCAATCGTTATCACACTTTGCCATGTGATATGCCACTGCTATCTCATGTGTGCGTTGATAATGATGGTGCGTGATGATTGAAGTTTGTGCAGACAAAGGTGTGCACCCGCATTCAAGATAATGGCTGGCGAGATGCGAAGATACCCCACCTTCAAGGAATTAGAAGGGGTGTTCAAATATAAAGGTGCGAAACAATACTGTGGGTAAAAATGAAGACTTTATCAAGGTACACATTATGTCCCTGATCACAACTATCCCAGAGATGAATGAACCCAAGGACTCCTTGTTCCCAGAAATCCTGTGGCCGTGACGAAACCCAGTCCCTCACAGTGTCCCTGAGTTTGTCATCCGAGTTGAAGCGCTTCCCTTTCAGATGTTTTTTCAGGGGACCAGACTCATGTAAATCGCAGGCAATGAATTGTGGCCGGTTTAACACCTTCCAATGTTGGATATCTGGTAACGCGTCGCTACTCCTTAATCGTCAAACTTTGAAATGTGAATGCCATCCTGTCCTCACGCGCACTGCCGCGTCAATTGGACGGTGCTCTATATGAGAGCCTCTGCTCTCTCCTGCCCATGCGGGTGCAACCGCATGCTTTGATCCGTGGCAGAGACTTCAATCGCATCCTTAGATGCCTATGCCACTACATTCTCCCATAGCGGCATAAGCATCTGTGTTAATGGTCATGTTGTTACGAGGTTTCGTACCTTTTCATTTGAACACCCCTCGTATCATGCTCACATAGCCTGATATTAACACATCTGCTAGTCTGTCCGACGTAGCATTCATCCTGTCTTCTTCCTACGTATCTTGTCTGTTTGTGCGCTACCCAACGACGGATAGGTTCCAACTCGCTGGCCTTTCAGTGCGACTTCAAGCAATGATGGCTACGAAACTGACTGCTTTTCGTCCTCTTTTTTGTTTCTTTGCAGACCAAGGAACCGGTGCCCCTG
This sequence comes from Rhipicephalus appendiculatus, assembly GCA_030522465.1. Lineage (NCBI taxonomy): Eukaryota > Metazoa > Arthropoda > Arachnida > Ixodida > Ixodidae > Rhipicephalus > Rhipicephalus appendiculatus. The sequence goes on along the minus strand of JALIZH010031051.1, from coordinate 21,242 downwards.
TTTGAGCTTTACAATGCATTAGAAGGCTCAACAGCTGAGCTCACGCACTCAGAACTTTTGCACTTGTTCCAATTTGGACCTCTGGCTGTAAAGAGAATATACTAAGCTTACTTAATTGCCGTATTGTTTGGTTGGTTGTTTATTGTGCACATTTTCACTCATGTGCAGCTTTGTATCGTACTACTGAATCCCCCCGCCTCTCTCCTCATTAAGTAGAAAGTACCGGCAAAGTTGAAGCGCGGGGGCACTTTTCCACCAGTACAGTACAAAAATTCGAGATGGCAGCAGCAAAATTTTCCTGCCAGGAAAAAAAAAAACTGAGTACATGTGGACTTTCTTGGGAGTACTCCCGCTCTCGTTCGTGGGATGGCGCATTAGAACGACGACTCACAAGCACTGGAAACACATTGGTAACGCCATCAGATTGCGAGAAGCGTGGCATGGAACCTCCTCCGATGATGACCAAACGCAAAAGCTCTAAGCAAAAGAAAACACGGATCTCAAGGCCATGTTTTTGCTCGCGGGACAATGAAAATTGTCATGGGTGCCTCGCGTTGGGGGAAAAAAATCAAGTTTAGACAACAAATTTCAGGTGCAGGCACTTAAATATCAGGCTGCCATGCAAGATTGGGTGGGATTCCAGCAGGCTAGTGTTGCCTGGGCACGGCGCACGACCGGGGTGTGGAGCGGGAGGGTTTGGGGGGATGCACTTAAATTGGAAGTGAAGTTGGAGGCGGTGCTTGCTTGGAATTTTACGGTAAATGCTGGGGCGTAACGAGAAAGCTTTTCAAGAGGTGGAGATGGGGGGTTCAACCATAGTTTATGTATGTTAGTGCGTGCGTTTGTGTATGTTTGTGCGTGCATGTATGCTCGTGCAAAATTGAAAAATTTCGGAGGTGTGAACCCCCCTGTCCCCCCCCCCCCCCCGTCCCCCCGGCTGCGCCAGTGTTTACATGTAATCGCGTTTCTCCATTTCCCACACTATGTTGCAGGCACTCTGAGTCGCTTGCCATGTCAATTTGTCAGAATTAAGTAAGGCAGTGGTCAAGAAATTACATAACGTTTACAGTGATTGTACTCCTGCGCCAAACTGCGCCAGAGTCTCGGGTTTGGGGGCGTCTATCACTGGCAATCGCACCGCCGGCCCGTCTCGGAGCTTGATCTCGGAGCCGCCAAAGTCGCAACCACGGACCAAGAATTATTCCGCTGAATAAATGGCGAACGCGCATGCGTCCCGAGTAAGCCATCACGCCATGCTCGCCGTGCCGCCGCAGCTTCCGTAGTGCAAGTCGGCTCGACGCCAAAACGCATCCTCCGCCGAGGCTCGTGATGCCTAGGCCATTCGGCAGCGAGAAAGTGTTTAAAGACCTGACCACGCGTACGCGTTGCAGCGTGTCAGCGCGTGGCTTTTTGACGCGACGTAGCACCTTCTCCCTATGAAGAGAGGGGGCGCGCCGCAGCTTAGCGAGCGTAGCCGCGCGCCCTCGCTCTCCATAGGGAGAGGGCGCGACGCCGCGTCAAAAAGCCACACGCTGCAACGCGTATACGTGTGGTCAGGCCTTTAAACTTTCTCGCGAGTACGTGTGGTCAGGGCGCGGCGCGTGGCTCTTTGACGCGGCGCCGCGCCCTCTCCCTATGGAGAGAGAGGGCGCGTGGCTACGTGAAGCTGCGCGCCCTTTCTTTTCATAGGAGATGGCGCGGCGCCGCGTCAGAAAGCCACACACTGACACGCTGCAACGCGTACGTGTGGTCAGGCGATTCATCGGCGGACGTCGCCTGTTGCAGAAACGCTTCTGATAGCTCGTTTCAGGCGTCGCACGGCACGTAATGAAAGCAATGTTCAGTAATAACTGCACGCGTGCTGCTAAAATGTCTGTCACCTCTGTTTCTGGACATCGCGGAATGAAATCTAGGGAAAACAATAGCAAAAGATATATGGAACAATATCGAGTTTTGCGTGCTTCAGGTGTATGGAAGAGCACGGGAATGGTGGGAATGCGTTTCCTAGAATGTGCTTGCTTTATCCATGGATCATCATCCAGAAAAGCTTTTTCGTAATTTTTTTTCCACCAGCACGTTCGGGTTCCTGCCCTTACGAGCTCGGGAGTGTTAGGGCCCCAGTTCGAACATTTTGCTTGTTTTTTTTTTTAATATCATCTCATTAATTAAAGTATCCCTCCTGGTCGGAGCAGCAGCAATTCTGTTTTAATATGCGCAGCTGTCATTAGCGGGCCGGTCGCTGGCGGCCCTGGCGTCGGAAGGCCCACTGTGAAGCGCGGCTACGCTATGTTACACGTCCACCTCTTGCTTTCCAGGATTAAAAAAAAATTAGTTTCGCTTGAGGGCAAATCAGTATGAATGCGATAGCAACAAATTATACTATTGTTATACGAAGTAAGGCCAGCAGCTAACTCTTTCGCATCCGATCTCGCTCAACTCAACAAAACGCTGACCGAAGGGAATACCGCCGCTACAGGGACCGAAGCGGTGTTCGTGCTTTCAGTTCTCTAAACGCGAAGTAAGCGTTGAGCAAGTTTACCACCCGCGCATCGTGATGCCTCCTTTATTTTTCCTTTCTTCCTTTTTCTACCTTTTTATCGCTTCCTCTTTCTGTCTCTCTCTCTCTCTCTATCTGCTTCTTTTGTGCTTCTCTCCCTTTTTTCTTTGTCTTGCTCTGTTTTCTGTCTTATTTGTGTCTTGTTTCTTTCTCTTTCTTTCTATGTATTTTTCTGTCACTATATTTTTTCTCTATATTTCTTTCTCTCTCTCTCTTCCACAAGTTTCACGCGCTCTACTTCGCCAAGCAGAGTTATCATTTAACGCTCGCACCCGCTGTACTCTGTAATGCTTGCCGAATTCCTGTGGCGCATACCCAGCTGACGAGTTTTGCACGACGGATCACAAGCTGCCGATAGCTTCAACAGTATCGCAATTAAAAAAAAAAAAAAAAAAAGAGGAGCCATTTCACTCTTTAGCACCAGAACGGTTAGTTGGGCGAGTTGGTGTACTTCCACGTTGAACGAATAAAAAGCGCGACACAAAACGAGAAGAGGAAGGACAAACTACGGCGCTCAGTTTATCGTTCCTCTTCTCGTCCTCGTTTTGTGTCGCGCTTTTTATTCGTTCAAGATGAATCACTCTGTAGGCTGGACGACCAGCAATGCTGTTTAGTGCACGGCACAGAGATGGCATGGTGGAGGCCAGTTTGATATGTAAGGCAAGGTTGTGAACGGCCGGCCTGTTAACGTTCAATACCGATGGATGGATGGATGGATGCTATGAGCGTCCCCTTTATAAGTGTGGCGCCAGGCTCGTCAAACAAAGAAAAAAAAAAACTTTTTCGTCTTTTCATTTTTAGGTTGGCCTAATGCCTTAAATTGTCTATTTCGATTAAATCTATCTTACTATAGGAAAAAAGAACGCATATCCGTAGCCCAGTTCTCTGCCCTTCACGGCAGAATGTCCTCATTTTTCCCCACTATTTATTTTAACGCGATAGCGTTAAAGAGCTCGTTTCGCAGAAATTCCGGCGTCGGTGTCGGCGTCGTTGGTTGTGAGCGAAAAATCATCATCTTGTCCGTGACCGAAAAATCGAGAATGATGAAAATAAAATAAATAATAAAAATTTCCGCGTCCAAGTGAGGATCGAACCCGGGCCGTCTGCGTGGCAAGCAGGTGTTCTACCACACAGCCACGCCTCTGCTTCGAAATACAGTAAAAATAACTTCCTCTGCTTGGAAATTCAGTGAAAATAACTTTCATGCTTCGCAAACGCAAGCATCCTTTATATAGGCGTCGCAATATAACATGTAATATCCCAGGAATATTGCGTGGTACAAGCGTACATTGCCATCGGGCGTCAGAATATGTGACTATCGTAACGATTTCGTAGTTTAAAGCCGGCCACCCATTACAAAAGGCTCACACCTTACTGCGCGTATTCCCTTAACACCACGTAGTGGGTGCATAGCAAGTATGCACTAAGTGGTTGAAGTAGGCACTCGGGACAGGATATCGCTATCGCGTTCAACTCTTCAAGGCGAAGATTAAGGGTCCCCCCAATTTTTGTCCTTTCTCTCTAGTTTTATGCCACCAATACTCTAACCGTTGTTGCGACTCGGGTCCGGCGGGTCTCGTCGTAGGTAGCTGGCCCGCCGCCGGTCCCCTAGCCCATCTTTAGCACAGAGGAAGGCGCTCGTAGGAGAGATATTACAGACGCTTATTCACATTGAGAGATCAAAGAAGAGAGAGTCTGAGAGGTGAGTGAGAGATACAAAAGCCGGTAGATCCCACGCACTGAGGGAATCGATGTAATGCGAAGCAGCCAGGAAGGAGCAAATCATGCTTTATATAATTTGCATGTCATGTTTTACATGTTAGGACCTGTCATTTATGTTCGTCATGCAGTCACGTCGCGCAATACCAATTTTGGTGTATATCAAGCTAGCGAACTGCACGCAAGCGCATCATGAGCGTGGCATGTAAATGGCGTTGTAGATTACATGCATGCCAAGATTTTCATGTTACCACCTGCCACTTATGTTCGTTATACAGTCATGTCACTCAATACCAAATTTGGTGTATATCAAGCTTAACGAAACGGCCGCGAGCGCGCCATGAGCGTGGCATGCAAGTCATGTCGCACATGACTGTCATGTGCGACATGAGTTGCATGCCATATTACCACTTGTCATTTATGTTCGTCATACACTCACGTCACTCAATCCAAAATGCGGTGCATATCAAGTTAACGAAACGGCTGCGAGCGCGCCATGAGCGTGGCATGCAAGTCATGTCGCACATGACAAGTCATGATTTCCATATTACCACTGGTCATTTATGTTCGTCATACAGTCACGTCACTCAGTACCAAATTTGGTGTATATCAAGCTAACGAAACGGCCGCGAGCGCGCCATGAGCGTGGCATGCAAGTCATGTCGCACATGACAAGTCATTATTTCCATATTACCACTGGTCATTTATGTTCTTCATACAGTCACGTCACTCTATCCCAAATTTGGTGTATATCAAGCTAACGAAACGGCCGGGAGCGCGCCATGAGCGCGGCAGGTAAATCATGCTTTTCATGACAAGCTAGCCATGATTTTCATGATATGACCAGCCATTTATGTTCGCAATACGGTCATGTTATGCCATACCAAATTTGGTATAAATCCCATTAACGATACGGCCAGGAGAGCACAAAGTCGCAGGCGGATAGATAGATAGATAGATAGATAGATAGATAGATAGATAGATAGATAGATAGATAGATAGATAGATAGATAGATAGATAGATAGATAGATAGATAGATAGATAGATAGATAGATAGATAGATAGATAGATAGATACGCTCAAAGTCGCCGAAGTTCGCTAAGAAATGCTTCGCATTTAAAAATGTCTTCGGCTTTTACATCGCCGCGTTGCCAAACCTGGGCGCATTGTCCGCATCTTTAGCCAATACGGCTTTCGATGGCCTTGAAGCTCCATCCACGAGACTGGGGACCGACGTCCAATAGATGCACGTGGAGAGGGCACCGTCGAAAACGATGACCAAATATGGTCACGAAAACAGCACCAAGGATTTGCGCCAAGTACCAACTTTAGCATATGTTTGAAGATCTTGGCATGTGCTGGTTCCCGGAATTCTTCCGGCCAGGGGGTAGAGTCTCTGTGCTCGTGCCGAAGAATGTCACGGCTTGATAGGAAGATCTTCCGCCATGGCAACTCCACGCAGCAGGTGTTCTGTGGCCTGGACCTCGGCTTTGTCCCCTCGTTGCTTGAAATGTGACGAGCAGCCCCATCCCCCGCCGGCAGCATCGTGCAAGAAAGGGCTGTTCGCGGCACCGCCGCTCAATTTCTGGTCACCTGACCATACCACATGCATGTCGGCCTGCCAGGAAAATGGTGGAAAACCTGTGCCCACCAAGGGCAACGAACCCGGGAGGAACTTTTGATTGACAGGAGCATTCTCCGCTGCGTCTGCCCTTGACAGCTTCCAAGGCCGATCGTAACACCGTCTCTTGCTTATTTCTATTGTGCGCGTGTTCAGCTTTCCACTGTCGTCCCTAAAACCCAAGGCTTCATGTAGGCTCGTGCCAAGGCGTACACCTGGGTGTATATCTCCACATTCAATCAGAACATGCTCCGTCGTTTCCTTATCTTGCCCACAGCATATGCGTTGTTCTTCTTTACTAAATCTCACTTTATAACTACGCTTTCTAAGGCAACCCGATCTCGCTCCAGACAGTAAAACGCTTCCGCTTGAATAATCATAAAATGGCTCCCTCCGTATTTCATTTTTGCCCTTCTGGTAGTTACTCAGAGCCGGCTTTTTCTCCATCGCTGCCATCGAGTTAATCCTCTCCGCTTCTCTGACTTTTAGTCTAACGCTCTTTGTTGCCATACCGCTTACACTGCAAGCCGTATATATACTAGTGAGCCTCCCAGTTCTTTTTCTTCACTGTGTGTCAACGCTCTTCCTATACAAATAACGGAACACCTTCTCTGCCCATTGTTGTACCAGAGATCTTCTCCCCCCCCTGTCAAACACCTGCGACCGGACAAACACCGGCGATCATGGCATGGACCCACCAGTCTCGAGCTGCGCACAGCACTTCTCCCACCTGCAGGGTTTGCGCACAACACCTGAGCTACCTGCTTGGATTTGGACACGGCACCTCACCCGCATACCTAATTTAAGACCATGCCGGTCCTTTGTTAGAGGAGTCGCCCCAGCCGACTTGGTCGTGCTGGCAGGCTCTGGACTGCGATAACCTGCTAGTAACTTGCTATTACCTGCGATAAACATTGTTATTGTTATCCAAACGCTGGTCTCCCGCTCTGCTTCTGGAGAAAAAGTCAGCTCGTCGGCTGCATCGGCTCGCCTACCTCCTTACTACCTCCCGGCTTTCAACGAACCCGAAAACCCCATTCGTAGCACCATCTGCTCTCTTTCATATTCCTTAGCCTCTCTTCGAACCTTATTTTGCTCTGAGCTTCCCTCGCCTCAAAACTTGTCCACCCCATATCGCCCTTTACAGCCTCATTCGTCGTCTTCCCGTGAGTGACCAACGAAAGGCGTCCTACAGTCCTTTTGATTTACATCCATTCCTGATTGCACCTCTGACCTCATGCACACCACTGAGTTCCCAAAAGTAAATCCCGGAACCATTACACCTTTCCACAAACCTCGAAGCACCTCGTACCTATTGTATCCCCACAACGCTATGTACTTCATTATTGCAGCATTCTGCTTTCCCTTTGCTACCGAGGCTTTTTTCTGTACGTCCACGTATCTATCACCCTCATTTACCCATACTCCGAGGTACTTGTATTCGCTTACACTCGGTAATTCTTGGCCCTATATTCACTTGATGAGCGCCCGTGTTGTGTCCTCCGTACGTCCTCGTTATCTTGCGCTGTGCAAAGATGGTGATCCCTATATTCACACCGCCTGATCATTGAATACCATCAATCCACATTTTGTTACACTGAATCCTAGTCGAAGAGCTTCGCCTACCCCTCCGAATATATCCGCCAGCCGCTGTATGTCATCTCGACTGTTCGCAAATATCGTCCGCATAAAATAAACCTGGAAGTTTCTGCTCAATCACCACGCCGCCTTGTTTGTGTGACAGATTAAAACCCATGGAGCTACCTTCTAGCGTTTTTTTTCCATCCTCACCATGTACAGCATGAATAACAGCGGGGAGAAAGGACACCCTTGTCTTAGCCCCTTGCTAATGTCAACGTTCTCTTTGCTACCTATTTCTTCCCATTCTATGGGAAGGAATAAGGCGTTCTACCAGAGCGACGCCATTGCTTGAACTGCTTCGGGAAAAAAAAAAAAACGATATCTGGCAGAAGCTTAGAATCGTGCCTGGGGGGTGAGGGGGGCAGGCGGAAATCTCAGGGGAAAAAACTCCCCCCTCCCCCCTCCCCCCTCCCCCCGCGCGCTTGCCGCTGCCATGGACGTCGGCAGGATTTTGTCTCGGGGGGGGGGGGGGGTGCACACCCGAGTTGCATTGCAGTGAAAGTGGGGTTGGGGGGGGCGCAGAGCACTGGTGTTGCGTGTGTGCGGTGCAACTGCTAGCGTGGCTTGAGGGGGGGGGGGGGGGCAAGTGCCCCTTTTGCACCCCCCCCTGCCGACGCCCATGGCCGCCTCTCCTGCTTCTGGAGAGGTGGCGGAAAAGCGTTAGGGAAGAACATGGCTACCGAAAACGAACGTCACCTAACGAGATCCGACGGCGGTGGTTCAAGTGGTCCGAACAGGACGTCCTCGATGGGACGTGAACCCTTTGTTCATGAGACAGGCACTCCCAGTGCAGCTGGTCGCTTGGATCATGGAATGGAACCGCGCGGAAAAGGAAGGCACAGCAGAAGGAACATGGAAACGTAGCTGCGTCTACGTTTCTTCGCGCTGTTCCGTTTCATCGTGCAAGTATATCAACTCCGCCAACTTTCCATTCTTTTGTCGCTTGGCACGAAGTCAATCCTACGAGAACCCGAACGGTCAATTGTTCTCGCAGCAGTGCACCCGCAGGGATTAGGCTGCCGACCGAACCCCAAAGGCTTTTTCACATGATTTTGTCAATCCACTTTATCGCTTCCGTAGATCACCGCGCACCGGGTACATGCTGAAGTAATTCATCACATCACTCATTATAGCAAAAACTAATTGCTGCAATGTCAATACTGCCAAGTCTTATTCTTAGATAATTTTTCTCAACGTGATAAATTTAAAATAAAACTTGAGGCAGCTTCAACCTAGTGGTGTCAAACCTGAAGGAAGTGCGGAGCTGGGCGGCCTTCTTTGTTTCTCTTCGGATTTCTTTCTTTCTTTTTCTTTTTCCCAGTTTTTTTTTTCTCTCTTTATTTATGTATTTCTTCCTATTTTTTCTCTCTCTTGCTATTTCTCGCTTGCTTCTTTTTTTTCTATTTTTATGCGTGGTTTTGCCTGCGTTACGCCAAGCTAAGTGAGACGACGACAGCATACGACAGCCCGGGCCCATAAAGTGCTCCGCACTTAAAAATTTCGCTATACTACGGTTTTCACATAACGGAGCAGTGTGGTCCGCTCAAACACAGTTCCACATCACACATAACTAAATGAAGGAAATAATTGTAAACTTAAGGGCTCGTTTGCTTTGTTAAACACAGTATCAATGAGAACTAACAGACAAAGATGCCAAGGAAACTATAGGGGAAGCTATTAGAAGTAATTGTAATGTAAATGTGAAGAAAGGAAAGTGGACGAAAAGATTAACTTGCCACCGGCAGGGACCGAGTTAACTTTTCGTCCGAGTTAACTTATCGCAAGTTATCTTTTCGTCCACTTTCCTTTCTTCACATTTACATTACAATTACTTCTAATAGCTTCCCCTATACTTTCCTTGGCATCTTTGTCTGTTAGTTCTCATTAATAGTGTGTTTAACAAAGCAAACGAGCCCTTAAGTTTACAATTCTTTCCTTCATTCATAACGAGGGTCTCGTTCTGGCAGACTTGATGCCTTCAGGTGGTATGCGAGGGATTATTAATCAGCTGCCCTCTCGTAATAAGATCACGTACTACGTGACGCCTACAGGCAAGAAAGAGTGTTCCACACTCGCCGTAATGGCAACAGGCGGCGCTGACTGACGCTCCCACGTTTAAGTACATATATATACCCTATAAAGTGGACGGGGGGATGACCGACACCGTAGCTCAGTGGTAGAGCATCGGACGCGTTATTCGAAGGTCGCAGGTTTCGGATCCTGCCGGTGGCAAGTTATCTTTCCGTCCACTTTCCTTTCTTCACATTTACATTACAATTACTTCTAATAGCTTCCCCTATACTTTCCTTGGCATCTTTGTCTGTTAGTTCTCATTAACTAAATGAACTTATTTGCATTCATTGCAGGACAAAGAAATTGTAAGACAATCGACTTGACATTAAATAATGACAATGCTGCATTCGCATCGCACCTCTTGGCATCTCTTCGCGACTTCTAGTTCATGCCTGACTTCGGCTTAGACGTCTAGTTCATCAAGTGGCCTCCGGGTGGGAACTGCCTGAATGTTTCTTAGCACGCTGCCGGTCTTCAACCACGGTTCCCTCTACCAGCGCTAAGCACCGTAACAGTAAATCAATACTCTCTCTACTCTAGTGCTGGAGACGCCGAACGAACTTTTGCTGTTGAGTTTGTCGCCGAGCGCGCTACGTATTTTGCACTTTCTGGAGTTTGCATCAGATAATACGATTTTCGGATGATACGTTTTATTTCGCGGCTCTTCGAGTTCGGCATGCGTCGTTACTTCAGGTTCAATTATCTCATGTTGTGTGGACAATGCGTCTGTCGTACGAGAGAAGGTTCTCTTTTTTTTTTTTTTTTTTTTTTTTTTTTTTTTTTTTTTTTTTTTTTTTGGGGGGGGGGGGGGGATTAGTGAAGATTCAGCGCAGCTCCCCCACCCCTCTTCCTCTTCCATTGTCAGGCCCTTACGATTAGAGCACTCTGTAAAGAGGTACTAGAAGAGGGTGCTGCCCCCCTCCCTTCCCCCCTCGTACGCATGCCCATGGGTGCACTCCTGAGATGACTGTTTCTACTTCTCGGCTTCAAAGGATAAACTCGCACGCGTTCTTCGTCGTTGCGATGAACCCCCACTGATAGCTCACACCGAGATGTATTTCGTCGAAGCCAGCGTTCCGGAGCAATGATACCACTGATTTTCAAACCTTAAAAGGAAATTAAATAAACAGACGCGCGAACACATCGCGAGGACCCGTATCCACGTCTTCCCTGCTCGGAAAAAACGCGCGCTCCGCTCGGTGCCCCAGCCGCGATCAATGATCCTCGAGAGCGCGCCAGTCAGCGTGGCGCATCACCGGCACGCAGCCAAAAAGGCCTGGCGCACGCGCGCGCGCCCGTTCACCTCCTCTTTCTCGTCCACCACGAGGAGAGGGAGAGAAAGAAAAGCAACGGGCGAGACCTCCTCTCTCTCTTCCGCCACAGAGAGAGAGAGAGCGAAAGAAAAGCAATGGGCAAGGAGGTGGCACACCGAGCAGCTTGCAAGCCTCGCAGGCGGGCACGTTGCCATGGCAACTCGCGCGAGCTGCTGCGCTGCGTAGCAGCGCGTCGTTCGCACCGCCGTGTTGCTGCCGCTTCGGAGGAAGCGAAGGAGGGCGCTGCATAAGCCGGGCCACGCGCTTACAAAAGTCGGGGTACTTGTCTGCGTTGACTCGCATTGCTCGTACGCCTGTCGAACGAAAGGAACACGGTGGATCGGCTGGACGGGCACAACTGTCTTAGTGCCGACGCGGCGACGTTCAGAGGAGCACGGGATCGGCTCCCGTCGTGTTGAGAATACGTCGTCGCCGTCAGCTGGTGCGCGTCGCGCCGCTGTCTACCAGTCGCCATCGCCCTCTCCTCCGAGACCTCTTCAACGACGTCTTCGCGCCGCGGTCGACGGCTCCGATATGGCCTTGTACACTCACGACTTGGAGGCCTTAGTCGCCGAAGTCGAGAAGCACCCGCTACTCTACGACCCGGCCCATCGGGAACAGAGGGACGCCTTCAAGCGGTCCCAAGCTTGGAAGGCCATCGGCAAAGCCATGAACGCTACACGTGAGTACATTTACGACGCGTGTCCGCATTTGCACCCGCCGCATCTTCTTCCCCGCCAGAAGTGCAAGTCCGAACGCTATGGTTTTCTGTTTTCTAATAATAGACAGTTTTAGAATAGGGTACGCAGAGATAGTGTCCTATGGATACGATACGCTATTTCTGTCACCTAACGCGATTGCCCAAAGGGATAGCGTATGACGCATGCGCAGTGGTGACGAACGCTGACGCAAGCCCTTGCGTGAAATGGCGTACGTACGCAACGAACGTTATCTCTGCGTGCTCTGTTCTAAAAGCTGCCTAACGTCGGAGTCACACTAACCTCATACCTAGCTCGTAGCGTGTGCGCTGCAACGTTTCTGCTATTAAAATCTCAACTAGAACTGGCAAGCGTTTTTGCAGCGCAGATTATAAAAAACCCATCGGCATTCTGGTTTACGCTGCATAAGTTATGTTCTAGCAACCCGCATGACCGCGTTGACTGCTCTTTATTAGAGTTATTTTACGAGTGTCTGGGCCTTGAAGCGGGTGCGGCTGGCGGACATAGGAACTCCGGGGAAGGGTACAAAAGGACATAGTAATGCGGGGACCCTACGGTTAGACGTCCCAGTCCCTAAAACACTGGTGTCAAACGGATAGTCGCCACTTTTATTATAATCGACACATACGCATCTAGGCACAGTCGCGCTCAATGCGACCTGAAACGCGGTGCCCGGGGTCGAAGGGGCCTCAAACCTGCAAGGCCACACCGGCAGGGGCTACATTACTTTGCTGCTATGCTTTATTAGATCGTGGATTCATAAACAATGTCTTGTCCACTTCCAGTGCCCGCGTCTTCGTTGAGCTTTAATTTTTAAACATGGATTCATAATATTGGTTTACTGCTCAGACGGAAACGGCCTTAACCCTTGTGTTGTGTCTTTTTCGTCTGCGATCATGTTTTAAAACACACACACAGAAATTGATTATTTGCAAAAATCTACAAGGCGGCTTTCCTGCAAGGCATTTTTTTTTTTCTTCTACCGAGCATTTTTGTTCACAGGCTGCTTAACTCGCTCGTTGTGCTTTTGCGGCTCTCCCAGTTAAGCGAATTTACGCGAACACCACTACTGCTTTTTTAAAAAGTTACTATGGGATTGTCACGCCTCGTTGTTACCTATCAGTCTGAGCATTGTTAACGAGGAACCTGTCGTTCGGGGAACGCACTATCGCTCTCACTGGGAGCGGCTAAAGCACAATGAGCGAGAAAACAACAGGGCAGCTGCTTGGGCTGGTTGGTACTGCTTTTTTTTTTTTTTTTTTTAAGGAAAACCCTTATTCTGTGCGCAAGACGTTTCAGGAAAAAATGAACAGGATAGGACAGAGCGCACACTTACAACCAGTTTTATTGCTCAGATGGCACAAAATAAGGGTTTTTCCTTTAAAAAAAAAAAAAAAAGGAGCGAGAAAAGCACGTCTCTGTCAACGAGAGTGCTTGATTGGGGAAAAAAAAAAAAAGCCTCGCGAGAAAGTCGTCTTGCAGATTGTTGCAAATCATTCATTGACACTTCGCGAAATAGTTCCTGCGCATGAGAGAGGGTTTGTGGGGGAGGAATGCAGACACTCGACAGGAGACGACATATGAGCGCTTGTCTACATACCAGTATTGTGTTCTTTTGTGTCTTGCATTGCTTGCGCTGCAATCGTTTCTCGTGTAACAACCAGGGGGGCCGAATCGCCACGAATACTGCGCATGTCCGAGCAAGCTTGTTTTCCAAACGGACAGGCTCGACCGCAGGCTCTTGATAAACTAACTTCTTTTACAGCGAAAGCTGTTATGAGAGCACAAGGGCCGTTTTTGGGCCGTAGTTGTCCGCCGCCGCCGCCGGTGTCCGTAACCACTATCGCGGTAAATAAGAAAAAAAATCTAAATAAACAATACCTATGCCAGATTGGGAATCGAACCCGGGCCCTCTGCGTGGCAGCCCAGCACTCTACCACTGAGCTACGCCGGTGCTTGAAACTGCGTCGCAAACTGACCCTATGCAGGCTTCATGTCGGGTAAGGAATCGCCTTAACGTGTGTTGTAAAGCTTTTCAGAACAGTAAAGTAACAACCAGGCGTCACATAATGCGAATTGCGTAACCAGTGGGTCGTTCAATGCTCCAACCCTTTACAAAAGCCTCAGGCATAATTCTGCATCGCCGTCAGCCACCGCATCAACAAAGTGCACATAATGCGTGTTACAAGTGTGTAGCGGGTACCGCGCTTTTCCGAAGAATGACGAATAATGGCATAGTGAACGCTTCCCCACTATACAAAAATTATGATTACTTATGGCGTAGTGGGTACCATGCAAGTGTGCTTGTAGTATAGTTGCCCCAAGAGTTTAAAGAAGGCTCTAGAAAGGCCACTCTTCCAGCTTTCGCTGTGACTGTGCTGCGCGTTCCGCGCAGGCCCGGCGGTTTTTTCGTTCCCTATCGTACACTCATCCCCGCATTTCCTCACTTCAGTTTCTCCCTGTACACCATTGTAAGTTTAGTACGAGGCGTGCAATTACCGCAGTGATTTCTTAAAAGCCTTAGTGGTGCTCACACACCGTCGCTAGAATGCCCAGAGGTGAACGCACTTCAAGCGAGAAAAGCATTCTTTACCGCAGCGGTGGACGAGTGCTGGTAAAATACTTCGCGTTAAGCGCTTTTGTTGCTCTGAAGGCCCCTTTGCAGAAAGAAGTTGGGTCGATATGACTTACGGCACGGCACTAAGTTCTTCAGGTGATCCGTGGCGTCTGCGATTAGCTTCGTTTGCTCGGATGGACGCCCATTGTGCAGACTCTAGTGCAACACACGATCGACAGAGCAAATGACACTGCCGGAATTCAACATGGAGGCGATAGCGAGGGTGATCAGTGATCACCACCTTTTAGACTAGCCAAGGCCTCTCCATATCCTCCTCTCCTAGCCCCTACGTCGCCACATTACCATAGTCCCTCAATACTTTTGAGGGACCATGCTACGACGGAGTTGCTTTGTGGGCGCTTCTATAGGCGTGCGCACGAGGGGTGTAGAGGGGGCGACCGCCCCCCCCCCCCTAAGCACCTAAGAGAGGGGGGGCACAAAGTCTGCCCCTTACATTGACTTAATAGGGAGGGGAGGCGCTGCGATGAACCTTCGCCCCCCCCCCCTGAAGGGGAACCCTGCGCACGCCTATGGGCGCTTCTTCACATTTACGTTACATTTACTACTAATAACATCCCCTACAATTTTCTTGGCATTATTGTCTGTTAGTTCTCATTAATATTGTGTCTAACGAGGAGAAACGAGCCCTTAAAATTCTTTCCTACATATAATATTAATAACTTCAGAGTGCCCGCGTGGACCAACACCACCTAGACTAGGTGGTGTTGTGGGGACCCGTAGATGGACCTGTAGAAGACTACCACCTTTCAAAGCTCCTGAGATCCAGGGCAGATCGAGGTGCCAAACGGTCAGCGGTCAAGATATGCAAAATACATTCGAAGAATAGACAAGGTTGGTAGACACAGCGTCGCTGTGCAGCCGTAGGCAACGGTACTATACGGAAATAAAGGCTCGAATGAAGAAAGTGGACACAGGGTAGACAGCGCCGTCTGTTTAGCCCAGCTCGGCGTTCCTTGCTACAGAAACAGACAGCCGGAAATGCTGGACCAATTGGGTTGATACGTAGCACGAAAAGGAAAATGGTGCGCATAGATCAGACTTGCCAGTTCCGCTTGTAATGAGCGGACTCGGGCTTCTTTTTTGGCCGATTCGCTTGCAGAATTTTCCAGTCGCTTGTCACGTTTTCTTGGGCTTATGTGCATTTTTTCCAGCAAATATAGTTATTTTAGTGATCTTCACGTTCACCAATAGGGCATTTGTCGTTTACTAATATGGCGTTTGTGGATGACTTTGAGTAGTTGAGTTTTGAAGTCAAACATACGTTGGGGGGAATCAGTACGTAACGTTAATCATATGGCAAACGTGCATTCTACCAAATGGAAACTACCCCGGATGTTAAAAAGTAAATAAGTGCTTTCGTTCATAGGTGCGGATATTCTCGCTGTTCAAAATAAATGAATTCGTCATGTTTTCAATTCCCCTTCGTATTTGAGCGACAATTGTATTAACCTAAGATATTTTGAAGAATGGAAAAGTAATTAAATTTATACTTGCTTCTTAGCTCGGCAGCATCTAGCGATTGTGGCATAGATGAAGTGATTTGAACAGAAGGGCTGTATGTGACTCTTTTGCGATCGCCGCCCGTTTCAATGGGAATGACGATAAGTGTTGCGGCCCTCGCGCCAGGAAACGCCGAGTCATCACTATCTGAAAAAAAAATATATATATAATAGCCGTTATCATGTTTGGCGTGCTGCTAAGACATTTCCGATTATTTCAGCAGAGAGGCTGAAGCGAGATCAATATAACGGAGCGTCACTCGGCAAGTACCACACGGGTGCTTTTAATCGCGGTCAAGGCGGATCGCAGGCCTCGACGCGAAGCCCATATGCTTCTTGTCCGTTTCTGTTGTCCGCAGCTTCGACGTGCAAGAGGCAATGGCGCAGCGTGCGCGACCGCTTCGTGCGTGAGGAGAGGCTGTGTAGGGTGTCCGCCCAACCGGAGAGCGAGGCCGAGCGCCACGCCAAGTGGACACTCTACAAGCACCTCGGCTTCCTGGCCAGAGTCTACAAGACCCGGCAAGTCTTCTTCGATTTCTTTCAAGGCTTCCACACATCTCCTGTGGCGTGGTCACTGCTAGCAATGCTCAAAACCGGTTAAAATGAACGGACAAGGTCTAAAATAATATAGTTGACAGAAACAACCAAGGAGTAATCAGAATAATTAACTTGAAGTCGTTAAAACCGTTTCGGAACACAACGCCCCAATACTGCATTGCATGGCCATCGACTACATTATAATTCTGCCCCTTGGGACTATGAAGCGGTTGAATATAACCGGCAATTTGATGGTCCAAGGGGGAAGATACCGTTCCATAAAATTAGCACTATTGCCCTTTTTGACGTTCTATACAGCAGTATTACCAAAACAAGTGACGAGCTGTTGTATGACTTGCATTATTCGCCACCGAAAAGCTCCCGCTAGAATCTTGCGCTGACGTGCAGTGAATGTGAGGCAAGGCAAAGTGTTGAAGTGAAGTCAAACATAAGTTCGGGGAATCAACAAGGAAGTTAATCATGCGCTGGCAACCGTGCATTCTAACGAATGCGATGGAGACAGTGTTAAAAAGTAAATATGTTCTTTCGCTCATAGTTGCGCATATTTTCGCTGTTCAAAATAAATCGTCATTTTTTTTAATTCTCCTTCATATCTGAGTGACATTTATTTATTACTGTTATTGAAAATATTTTCAAGAATGGGAAAATTAATTAAATTCCCGCTTCTGTGGGGCCGCCTTTATTGGGCTTTTATTGTGATGATTAATTACTTGCTTGTTAGTTCGGTAGCATCTGGCAACTCTCCTCCAGCCTTGCACGACTAGTGCAAACTGCCTTATTATTGTTATTTTTTATTATTATCAGGCCCCATGACAAAAGTGCCCTCGGTCATGACGCGGGTTCCAAGAAGAATTTCGTCCGCGGCGGCCGGCTGGGACCCTCGCAGTTCGTGCGGTCTTCTGTACAGGTAAGGCACGCTGTAGCTTAGTACATTAGGGTGGCTTGCTGGGCAAGTTGGTACATAGTCTTGGTGCGGGAATACCGGCATCGTCGTCTCGTACACCGTCGTCTCGTGATTGGGCAATTTAATTGACCACAGACTCTGGCGTAGCCAGAAATATTTTTGAGGAGGTGGGAGAGGGAGTTAAACCACCCTATATGTTTGTTGATGCGTGTACTTGTATGTGTGCGTGTATACAATATATTTTTTTTTAGACAATGCAGATGTTTAATAAGAATTCTACGACAGTCAGGCTCCTGTCGTCTTCGCGCATGAACACTTTGTCGAGGCGGAAATATTTTGCCGCAGTTAAAATGACACTGTTACGAATAAATAACAAAAACTCGTTAATTAACTTAATTATTGACTTGAGCGCAGGTGTTTAAAGTTGTAGTGCGTGCCAGTTTATGGCCGCACCACCATAACTGACATTATCACGAGAGGTCAACACAGTTCACTGGGTTTGCGAAATCTGTGTCTTGCATACAGCCGAAATCCAGGAATGCGCCGTCCGAGTCTCTGGAGGACAATTCACTCGTCGTTGTTTACGTGAACCACGTGCGACTGACAGCGAACTGACTGCTGTTGCTAGTATGTCGCGAGTTGGTCTTCCGGTGACGTCAGACTTGTTTGACACGTCACTGGGAAGCCGCCCTCTCGATACCGACACCGAAATTGCTGTTTCAAGCTTGCGATATTAAAAATATATTCAATGCCTTCCCGAGCACTATGGCACACTTTTTAGGGTTGTCGACACCTGTGTTTTTGTTTAGAGTGACAACACGAAAATATCTAAAACTCGTGTCAGTACTGCTTTAAAATGCCCAGTTGTGTGAGTGCGCGTTCCCGCGCATGCGCAGCCTGTGCAGGCCGTCCAGCTGATGCAGAGTTCGGCCGGGGACAAAGGAGCGGAGGCCGCCGACTACGACACGGGCTCAGAGTGCGTCATCTTGCACCCTGACGTCATCACTCAGAGTAAGTGACGCGCGACACCCGGATTATGTGGTACAATGCGTTTACTCGTTATCCAGATTCGATGATAAGTGTTGGCGTTTAACGTCCCAAAGCCACGATATGATTATGAGAGACGCCGCACTGGAGGGATCCGGCAATTTTGACCATCTGGTGTTCTTTAACGTGCAGTCACATCGCACAGTACACGGGCCTCTAGCATTTCTCCTGCATCGAAATGCGACCGCCGCGGCCGGGATCGAACCCGCGACCACCGGGTCAGCAGCCGAGCACCATAACCACAGATCCAAGGCGGAGGGCGGATCCAGATTTCAACTGGAAACTCCTATATATTAAAGGGACACTAGAGGCAAATGCGTCAGAGTGAAAGATGAATGTTTGGGAATGTCTAAAACGGCAATATTATCAACAGCAGTGCTTTACTAATCGAGAAATTAAAGTAAATGTAGCTAAAGTGGTTGCTTGGGCGTGTTGGTACGACATATTGGAGGGAAACAGCGCGAAAGGACCAGGCAGAGAAAGACACAAACAATGGCGCTGACTTACAACAAAAGTTTATTCGTCAAACCACGTTGAAAACGAAAAGAAGAAACAGAATATGACAAGTCGAAGATAAATGAACTAAGAGCATAATCACCGAAAAGCACGCTCATTGCGCGTGCAGTCATTGTGATAGGAAAACACATTCGCGCTGTTTCCCTCCAAGTAAATGTACGACACCACATGCGCTACGAGTGGGACATTTTGGAAATGATCCCAATGACGTCACAGTGTCCGACTACAATTAATCAAACCAGCTGCAGTAAAAAGAAGAAACTTCCGTGCGTTACAACATGTAATAAGATGCTGCTTGTCCGTTTCTGTTTGATTCATAGAACTACCTGGCGTTACGATGGGGAATGGCGCGAGTGGTTCAAAAGTTGCGTTTTCGCCTAATTAGGCTGGATAGGTGGTGCCATCTAGCGGGGCCCAGTTGAACCCGGCCAACACAAACATCCATTGCGGCAAGCTTCAATGGCCGTTGTTAGAGTAACATTCTAGTACACTCTACCGTTGTTGCTGTTGTGGCTCCCACTACTTTCGCTCTGCTGCGACTATAGTGTCGGCGGCAGCGCAGTAAAGGCGGGCAACGTTGGGCATGGCAACTGTGACGTCTAAAGGTCCGCTTTCAGGCGGGTGATTTGAAGTGCGCTAACGCCATGCGGACCACTAGAACGTGATTTTATTTCAAAATAAGCATTTCCTTGACACGAAGGTAACGCTACGAGGTTTCTCGACCGCTATTTCAGCAATCAACGTCGACTTAATATTTGCCTTTAGCGTCCCTTTAAAGGGACACGAAAGTCAAACCATGAATCAGTTTAGACTGATAAATTACTCTCAGTCACCTCTACTGTCATTCATTTCACTATCATAGGTTTATTAATAGAATCGAAAGAAGGTTGTCTGCACTTTTTAAAGACTTGAGGCTCATGTAGAACGATCGGCACTTTTGCTGGTTTTTTCATCCCCGAGTTAAGATTGTAAGGAGGGGTGTAGCCTCTCTGCTTGGAGTCGGCGCTGAGGAGGTCGTGTTAGAGGCCGCTGGCTTCCCTCGATCGGTCATTACGGCCGTTGCCGAAAGCAGAAGTTTAAACATGGAACGCTGGAAGCGACGACTGCTACCCAGCCCTCAAGGATTAGGTCGCAAGCGGTGCCATATATCCATAAGCTCTCGCACAATCTCAAGAAAGTCGCGCGCGGGCAGGCACGATGTACCGCTGGTATTTTCGGCGCCCGAGAAAATCGGCAAGGTGGGCCAGCGCATTTGCGATAGCAAAACGCTCGGCTGCGAGAAGAAGCATGAGAGGCATTTTATGAAATATTCCAACGGGCGTCGTGTACTCGATACCCTTATCCTGCCGCAAGGTGTACATCGGTCAAACCGAAATATGTGTTACTGACCGTTTAAGGGAGCACGCCCAAAAATTAACCAAGAGACCGTATGCACACCCGGTTGCGCATGCTATGTTGTGTGGCTGTTACGCACGATTCTCTCAGACAAAGATTCTTGGCAGAGGCACAAGAAAGACAGCACGTGAAGTGTTAGAGGCGTTTTTCATACAATAGGATGAGCACCGCTGTGTAAGCGCACCTTCGCTATCTTTGTTTCCCGGTGAAATTCATTTTAACAATTTTACGCCGTAAGAAGGATGAAGGGAAGAAAAAAAAAGTACGTCTTGATAGTATGTGCTGTTCGCTTGCTTGATGTTAATGCGCGCATGTGCCGCATGTTGTATATATTCAAGCATTCGTGCGACGAATAAATAGTTGGAAGTGAGCGCGGTACGTGCTTGGGTGTGTGGCTGTGCCCTGTGTTTTCGCTCTAAATATTTATTTTTGGTAATGTAAGTTCCCCGCCCGCGTTGTTTAGGTGTCCTGCTGTCAATGGTGAACGTGCCATCGCCGGACGAAATCATCATCCCCGATCAACCGTCGTCCATGGACGTCCAGGACTCGACGAATAACTGCGTAAGTTGCGGTCTTTATCTTTTTCCTTTACAGCGGAGCTGTTCTATGGCCGGGCCGGACGACATACGAGTGTCCAGGACACGCTCTTTAGGTGGGGACACTCCTCGGCTTGCATGCAAGGCGCGTTAACGACGGTACACGTCCGTTGATCCGCTGACGGCTGTGGGTATCTGTCGGCGGGAAGAAGCAATTCAAAGACAGGAAATGCTTTCTGCACCGTTGCTATAGCAACCGACGTGGTCGGTGGCGACACCGGCGTCCACCGCGTGTCTCGTTTTTTCGCCCGCCAAAGGCGCGGTATGCGTTTCCAACTTCACTTGCTGGCGTGTCATAGCCGCGTTCGCTCACTAGGAAATTCAGATTTCCCGCGACGCGCCAGTTGCCACTGGAACGTGTCTCGAAGAAGTATCCGCTGCCGTCTGTGGACCGACGGGCGCTCGGCGTTGTTCCTTTATCTGGTCGATCGCGTCTCGCGAGTGT
>JALIZH010031050.1:0-25000 GCA_030522465.1 Rhipicephalus appendiculatus | reverse complement strand
ATTTAACTTCATTTTGACGTGTATTGTTGCATATGATCTCTTTGTACTACCACGTTCGACGAGTCGTTCGACGCGCCGCTTCCTGCGAGCCATGCGAAAAGTATTTTTCTTTGCTCAAAACGGACATTACCAAAAATGAATTTGCACTGTACTTCTACACTGACATTAAATTCTATTTATGCCAAAACACAGCATGAATGACTTCGTAATGAATATATATTTAATTACAACTTAATTGGGATTAGTTACAATAACGCGCATAAATTAACATATTACGACATTATTTTTGTTGCAACAAAATATTGAGTGCCTTGAAGTAACGTATCGATTTGACACATTTAGAGACAGTTTTAAGGGCGAAGCTCCTTAGGGTGTGGGTCTGTCCCTCCTCTGTAGTTGTCGTAGTAGTAGTAGGTAGGTAGATAGCCACCTATAGTGGAATGTACCGACTCCACGTGATAAAGATGACGATGACGCAGTATAGTGGAATGTACCACTACACGTGAAACCGATGAAGTATAAGCGCGTTCCAGTATAGTGAGATGTACCCACTACACGTGATAACGATGACGCTCACGCTGATGACCATGAAGTATAAGCGCGTTCCAGACCACACATTCTCTTTCTGCCATGGATGAAAACGATCGAGCTTCGCCCACTCATCATCATTCACTTCGTGGATATGGTGTGATTTTTCATAGGTGGCGCCTGAAAGGGTTAAACCGCAGCAATCAGATGGACGGACGGACGCATGAACGGACGTTGGTAGACGGCTCACGTTTACGTAAGCCTTCGATGCAACCCGTCGCAATCCTTGCGCGTGATACGGTCTGCACACAAACTGAAGCACCCCGTCTGTCGTCGCTCGCGTCCATTTTCCGATGACGCGCTGCTGGCTGACCGCTAATTATGGTATGCGGCGTCTGTGCGCCCATCGTGCATGATACGTAAGCGTTGTTGAGCGAGCGTATGCCCCCCTACCCCTGTCGATCGATTGATCGATAGATCGATTGATGCACGGGCTGGTCCACTGATCGGGTCGCGCAATCACGCGCCTATCCAATCAGTTCCGTCGCCCTGTCCGTGGCGAGCTATAGCGCCCCCGTGCCGAATGAAACCGCGCACGCAAACCCATGCAATCGCCGCAGCGTTCGCTTGCAGCGCCGAACGTATACGCGTATTGGGTTTCTCGTGCGGTCGCTGTCAGTTTTCTCGAGTTAACTGCGCCAGATCGACCCACGCGTGATGCCGTATTGTGTGTGAACTCTTGGTCGCGCGCGCGCGCGTGCGTGCGTGCGTGCGTGCGTGCGTGTGTGTGTGTGTGTGTGTGTGTGTGTGTGTGTGTGTGTGTGTGTGTGTGTGTGTGTGTGTGTGTGTGTGTAATTTTCCTGCTTATATCCAGCACTTTACGGGGGACTTGATTTATGATTGCACTCTCTGTCAGCGAAGATGTAAGGTCAGTCAGCAGCCACCTGGTAATAAAAAAAAAGTCTGTACTTCCGCTACAACTTATATTCAGCAGCTGCTCTACGTATGCTGCCAAACTGGTGAGGTCGTGTGCGATCGGAGAAATTTCAAAGTTAAGTTACAGAGTTACAAGAATTACAGAGTTGTGAGTTAAGCGCTGTCCTGTCAAATTCTTCGTTCTTCTGTCCTCGTTTCATGTGCGCTTAAAAAGCTTTTGCTTTAAACATAAATTTCATAAGCGCTCGCGCTGTTCACCCTCGGTTCGCTGATGGTATACCTTCTTTTTTACCCTGCAGAGGTGGGGCATTTTACTTTTGGTTAAAAAATTTGAATTTCGATTACTGGGTACCTTTCTATCCCATCGAAATAATGTTTTCGTAACAAATTATAGATAATACCAGAAATATTAAGTAATAAGAAATTAAATCAATCACTGACTGGCGTTCATTGAAAAGTGCGAGCAGTATCTTTTTTTTTTGGACTAGAATGATCATCCGCATCTCATATCGTAAAAACCAGTTACTTACATGGGGCAGAATTAACTGGAGCCCGAAAGCGTTAACTGCAATTCACACTCGGTTCATTTGTAAGTAATTAATTCCATTAATTCACATTTGATTCACCTCATGCACTTAAATAATCACTTCTAGTCACTTAATGGCACACGCTTGCTACATTGTTTTACTTGGATTATCATTCGATTCGCTTTTACCGCATGCCCTTTGGTGCCATTGGCGTTCATGTCGAAGCCGGTTTCTTTTATTTTATTTATTTATTTATTTTTACGGCTGAGTTATCTAGGTTTCTCGCTTAAAGTAATCATAAGTTCCCTGCGCAGTTCTGTCAGGCAGGTGATGGGAGTCAAAATGTAGGATCGCCACCGTGCATGCGACACACTATTTATAAAAGCTTTTATAATTTGAAGAAGGACCGTAAGTAATCGATGAACTTATACAATGTATGTTCGTGCAGTTTATATATATACATATAGTCCATGACGCAGCGTGTTTCGTGCGTCACGCGTGACGTCAGAAAAGTTCGGCAGATCCCACGCCTCGCGGGGATTGGTTTCATGCGAAGCAGTTGGCGAGTAATTGTCTATGCTGCATTTTATTATTTTTTTTTGTTTGCCTTGAAGCAAGCGTTACGAGGTAGATCGACGTGTTTTTCTAAGTGTAGTAGTTGCGTGCACGTCGTAAGCTTACCAGGTGCGTCGTCTACGCTGACGTTTAAGGGTAACTGATGTTAAAGAACACCAGATGGTCGAAATTTCCTGAGTCCTCCACTACGGCGTCTCTCATAATCATATCGTGGTCTTGGGACGTTAAACCTCAGATATTAATATTATTATTAAAGGATAACTCAGGATGTGACCTAACAACAGCACTATACAGCAAAGACGACAGTATATTGTCTAAAACGAAGTGCACTTTAAGGTGCTATTTATAAAAGCTTTTGTAATGATAAAAAGGAGCGTAAGTAATCGATAAATTTATATCATGTATGTTCGTGCGATTTATATACATAGCCAATGACGCAGCGTGGTTCGTGCGTCACGCGTGACGTCAGAAAAAGTTACTGCGGCCGCGAGAAATCACGTTTTCGCGTTTCTGCTTTTGCTTCTATACGTTTTCTGCGGCGCTCGGGCGTTATAAAATCCACCCTGTTGCGACAGCTGAAAAAAAAAATAAAAAAACAAAATTAAATAAGCAACAAAGAAGAAACAAAAGCGTTGGAAACGTTGGGTAATGAGTACAGGCATGGGTCTTTCTGCAAACGACAAAAATTATTTGCAGAGCGTGTGTATATGTGTAATGTAATATAAAGAGCGATTGCACAATGGAGGCGTTGTCATGAACAGCGCAATAAAACTCAGTATTGGCCAACACTTTCAGGAGGGGGCCGCCCTCTGTCTGGACATTTTATATATATATATATATATATATATATATATATATATATATATATATATATATATATACATATATATATATATATATATATATATACAGGGTGTTTCAAGAAATGTGTCCACTATTTTTTAAAAAATCAGGAAAACGTGGTATTTGCTTACTGTCTTCACAATTGCTTTTTCTGTAGCGGCAGGCATCTTAAGATGGTTGAAGACATGATTTGGGACAGTAATTAAAAAAGTTAAATTAATTAGCTTTGTAACTGAAGCAGTTAAGTTGTGAAGTCAAATGGGAGAATTGAAGTCCTTGATGCGAAGAACCCAGTTCAGCTTTGAGATTTCGAAAAAGCGTTCTCTAAGAATAATTGCGAAGTAATGAAGTTCTCCCAAATTCAGCGGCGAAACCGAAACCGAAACGCGAAAGAGCGCAACTGCCACATTCGTCTGAGACGTCCACAATGAGTAAACGCCATTATATCAACCATCAACCGACTTCTTGGTGTGCGTGTGTGGGCTGCGCTTGCAGTAGTAGCACGCATTACGCACATACGTTAACGAACGGTGAAGAGCTGCACTTCTGTAACCGTTGTCTTGAACAGTGACATCATTCTAGTCGTCTGCTTGTTGCGCTCATCGGTGCTTGGGTTTCGGTTTCGCCATTGAATTTGCCTGAATTTCATTACGCCACAATAATTAATAGAGGCCGCTTTTTTGGAAATCTCAAAGCTGAAATGAGTTCTTCGCATGAAGGACTTCAAGACTCCCATTGGACTTAACCACCTAACTCCTCTAATTAAAAAGTTAATTAATTTAACTTTCTTAATTAATGTCCCAAATCATGCCTTCAACCATCCTAAGATGCCTGACGCTACAGAAAAAGCAATTGTGAAGACCGCGAGCAAATACCGCATTTTGCTGATTTTTTAAAAAATAGTGGACACATTTCTTGAAACACCCTGTATATATATATATATATATATATATATATGTTTCGAGTGAAGTGGGTGCGTCTAATGTAACGAGACCGCACATAATAAACAGACAGTACTCTTCAGGTCGCCATTCCTAACTTCTTTATTCTCTTCTCGTCCTCCCCCCCCCCCCCCCTGTCTCCTTGGCATGAATTCTGTCGTCTTCCTCAACTCCTTGAGCTTGCTTCATCTAATACGCAACCATTTCAAGATACAGGACAACGCTCATTTTGTATGCATCGCGTAGTTTCCGTGACTGCTAACTCATTTTTGCGACCATTCGTTCGCGCAATTGAACTCGCTCTTTGTCGCTTGACACGCCGAGACTATATGAAAAGCAAGTATACGGTGACCTGTAAAAAAAACAAGTGTTGTGATACGGCCCCTCGAACGCTGAACGCTTGGTGCAACCGCTATACAGTCTGGTATAGTCGAAGCTCAGTGTTCGCGGTTAACGGCGCCATGGTTGTGCTGCCGACGCTGTATTCCCAACCTTCTGTCCGCCACTTCGGAACTTGATGGAGGCAATCCTTGGTGACCTTTTCACTTCCTACTTGGGAAGCTAAGGGGGGGGGGGTAGAGTGGTCTGTTTAATATTTAGAGCCGCATAATGTGCGACCGCGCCATTGGCCGCCTTTGTAAGCCAATAGCGCTCGTTGAGCCATGTACGCAGTGCGATTCCCTAGGTCCCCTAGCACGGAGGCATGGTGTCATTGCGTCATCCCCACCGCACTACTATATTATTCTCCCTTGATCAGATCCCCTTTCTATATTGACAGTGTGTGGCTCGCTTCGAGATTGTGATTAGGTTGGCTACTGCTCGTGCCTCAGCGGGCTTCGTCCGTCAACTAACGACTCTGTGGTTTATTGATTAGGCCATATACGATAGTCGAAGCGTTCACTCAGATCAATACACTCGCAGTAACGGAAAGTAGTGAGAGGCGAATACGCCGCGGCGCATATAAGAGTCAAGAATGCCGTCATACAAGGACGGTGCCAGGGAGGGGAGGGGAGGGAAAGACACAATAGAGTTCAAAGGAGAGATACCACAGTCTGAGTACTCATTGTGAACATGGATGAGTACTCATGTGAACATACTCATTGGGAACGTGGTTCCCGTGTGGAAGCCGAAACGTCAACATACATTCGTTTATTAAACCATTTTGGTGGGTGTCGGGATCCCTTCTAAAGTCTGAGCACTCGTACCACCGAGCGCCAAGGCCGGGGCACCACCCCGTTTAGAAAAACCGGCGGTTGCCCGGCGGCTTTGGGAATCGAA
This sequence comes from Rhipicephalus appendiculatus, assembly GCA_030522465.1. Lineage (NCBI taxonomy): Eukaryota > Metazoa > Arthropoda > Arachnida > Ixodida > Ixodidae > Rhipicephalus > Rhipicephalus appendiculatus. The sequence goes on along the minus strand of JALIZH010031050.1, from coordinate 19,371 downwards.
CACAGGGCCTCCTGTAATGGCGGTGGACGCTCCGGCCGCTCGACCACTGCCTGCTGTGCCTGCAGCGTCGGCTTTGTACTACCACTGTCGGCACCACCACCACCACTACCCTTTTCGTTCCCGCTCCCGGCGTTGTCGATTGGTTAAGCCCTTATGCGTGACACGGAAATCCCGTTACACACGGCTCGTTCGCGATCTCGAGTCTCCGAGGCTCCGTCTTTACGTATCGGGCGCGCGGTTCTTCTTTACTACCGCCGCGTATACATCCTCTTTTGTCACGCTTACGTTGGCACGCTTATTTGTTTCCCCGTTAACCCCTCTTCTTCTTGCCAAAGAAAAGGAAGGAAGCAAAGCGAGTGGTGTGTTGGAGCTCTGTATGCATTCTGCAGTGCTATGCGTTACCGTATTCACTCGACTGTAACGCCACCACGATTGTAACGCGAGGGTGACTTTTCATTGCGTCCTCGAATACAAGATACAATTTCGGTATTCGATTGTAACGCGAGGGTAGACTTTAGGTCGCGAAAATCTGAAGAAAAAAAAACATGGTTGATCCCTCTGTCATAGGAATCGGTATAACACGAAAGTGAAACGTGTCCTTACAGAAGTAGTTGAATGTTTACTGTACATTGATACAAAAGAGCTTGCACAATGTCTATTGGTGTTTGACAGTAGACAGTTATAGTATAGCGGGCTTAGCGGGATAGCGGGCTTAGCGGAATAGCGGGATCGAAGTGCGCATGCGCTGTGCGCTAAAAGACCCGTAGCGTGTACCGCACGCACGCTATTTTTCAGATTTAGCGTTACCGTGTTTTTGTGGTCTACGTAGTGTACGTAAAACATGGCGGCGGTTTTGGACGCCCGCTTCGAACTGAATTTAGCCTTGGTGGGGACGGATCCACTTCTTTAGTAGCTAACGACTGTGCAAAATGGCTTCGCTTGCCTTCAGGTAGCTTCGACGATCGAGTATTACGGGTAACTTAGCCTAGTTTTTGTGATCGCTTCCCATTTCGAACGTCCCTAGGCCTAACTAAAACATCGGTGTAAACAAATCCGCAACATGAAAATTCGCGCTTTTGGTGCGTGGTTCATACTTATTTACTTTTATTATTACTAAATAAAAGTACTAATATTGCTGCGCGCGGGGATACAGGCGAGAATTCTGGGTTTTTTCTTTTCACTCTGGTTAATGCATTCACCCTCCGCTAGATGACGCCACCGTGCCAGCTTGGGTACGTAAACGCTATCCCGCTAAACTATAACGCGCTGTACGAAGCGAACGTGTGCGGCACGGTAACGCTATTCCCTTAACTCCCGCTATCACGCTAACGCTATACTATAACTGTCTAATTATACCACCGTTTAACGTGGATGCATCCACGTGGACGCTTGGTGGTACATCTGTATCCCGACGACTAACGTTTATGAGCAATGATTAAACAAACCCCTGTGGTCATATATGCTTGTGGTAGCTGTACGGTGAGAGCGGAATCAGAGAAAGCGATGTGACAGCTAGAAGAGCGTCACTGATCGGACGCCGACTTTGGGCTAAGGTCGCCTACTCGCGGCATGTTAGAGTTATTGAACACCTCTGCCCGACCAGAGGGAAACGCAACAAGCGTCGTCTCTTCCCCGCTGGCCAGCTGCGATTTTTCGCGGGGGAGTTTAAGTTGGGAACGCGGAGATACGGTCATGCTAAGCACTCGCGCGTCCCAGATCTACTTATGGTATGGATGGATGCTAGGAGCGACGCCGAAGCTGGGGGGTAAGGTCGCCACCTGGCAGTGTATTAATGCGTCGACAAAATTGCACTTTTCCTATTCGAAACGCGCCGAATGGGACGGACGCGTAGAAACGACGCTCTGAAGAAACTAATCGTGGCGTTCACAGTTATGATGCAGTACTTCACTTTAGCAAGAGCACTGTGCGAGGACAGTGGTAGACATAAAAGGCGCCGTGAATGCCTATAAAGTATGTGACCGTGGCGCAGTGGATAGCGCGCCCGGCATCTCTTCTTGCGGACCAAGAGGTCGTTCGACCCGCGGTGACGGAACTTTTTTTCTTTGTCTTCTGTTCATGTGTATTTTTTCGACGTCATTTCCGTGACGGAAATACGTCACTGAAATCTTGGTGGACCCCGGCATAAAACACTTTCGTGTTAAAAAAAGAACGCGTTACATTCGAGTAAATACGGTACTCCAGTCCCATCTCGAGTACGGTCCACGTTCGGTTATGCTCTGGTCGTCCAATGTTGTGCACTCTCCGATGAGCACCTGTCCTCTCACTGCCTTGGCCTTGTAACGGATCGACCGTGACGTACGTCGCCTCTTGCATTATGGATCATGACTGATCTCTCCCTTTGTCTTTCTTTCCCGACGCTATAGGCCCATATTTTCTGTTTCTTTGCAGTTAGGCAGTCAGTGCGTAAACGCGTACCTGTTTCCCTAACTCCCTGTTGTTGTCCTCTATATCGAGGAGGACTCACCGCGTCCTTGGGAGGAAAGTGAAATGAAGAAAAGAAAAAACCGGCAGATCCCACGCACCGTGGGAATCGATGTGATGCGAAGCAGCCAGCAAGGAGCAAATCATGCTGTACATAATATGCAGGTCATTATTTACATGATAGGACCTGTCATTTGTGTTCGTCAAACAGTCACGTCGCGAAATACAAATTTTGGTGTATATCAATCTTGCGAATTGGACGCAAGCGCACCACGAGCGTGGCATGTAAGTGGCATTGTAGATGCCAAGATTTACATGTTACCACCTGCCACTTATGTTCGCTTAATTTTTTTACCTCAAATCACAGCGAGACGCGAGACCAATCTGCCTCCATTTCGCATGCGTTCGTATTCTCGCGCTCTGCGCATCGTGCAGACGCCATCCGCGTTCCAGCGTTTAATTTGACGGACAATTTGTCAATTCCAAAGTGTGTTCCTCGAACGCCTGTGCCCACTGAGACGGGGTCGGTCAGAATGAAACGTGATGCGCGCGTCTCCTCCTTGCATGATTAGAGACGCTGGGCAATGCGACGTTACGCAAGCAAAGCGCGAGCGCTGTAGAGTCCAACGCGACTGGCGTCCGTTTGCGCGCCCCGGCGCCCACCTGGCACTGTGCCAGGGCACGGCTGGAGGGACGGATGGACGGACGGGCAGACGCGAGCATGAGACATTAAAGGCTTTCACCTTAAAATTTGGTGTATATCAAGCTGGCGAAACGGCCACAAGAGTGTCATGAGCGTGGCATGCAAGTCATGTTGCACATGACATGTCATGATTTGCATATTACCACTTGTCATTTATCCTTGTCATACAATCACGTCGCTGAATACCATATTTGGTGTATATCAAGCTAGCGAAACGACCACGGGAGTACCATGAGTGTGGCATGCAAGTCATGTTGCGCATGACATGTCATGGTTTCCATATTAAAACGTTATTTATGCCCGTCATACAGTCACGTCCCTAAATACGAAGTTTGTTGCATATCAAGCTAGCGAAACGGTCACGACAGTGTCATGAGCGTGCCATGCAAGTCATGTTGCACATGACATGTCACGATTTCCGTATTACCACTTGGCAATTATGTTCGTCATACAGTCACGTCAGTCAATACCTAATTTGGTGTATATCAAGCTAGCGAAACGGCTGTCAGCGCGCCATGAGCGTGGCATGTAAATCATGTTGTATATGACATGCAGGTCATGATTTTCATATTACCAGCTGTCATTTATGCTAGTCATACAGTCACGTACCTCAATACCAAACTTGGTGTATATCAAGCTAGCGAAACGGCCACGAGAGTGTCATGAGCGTGGCATGCAAGTCATGTTGCACATGACATGTCATGATTTCCATATTACCACTTGGCAATTATGTTCGTCATACAGTCACGTCAGTCAATACCTAATTTGGTGTATATCAAGCTAGCGAAACGGCTGTCAGCGCGCCATGAGCGTGGCATGTAAATCATGTTGTATATGACATGCAGGTCATGATTTTCATATTACCACCTGTCATTTATGCTAGTCATACACTCACGTACCTCAATACCAAACTTGGTGTATATCAAGCTAGCGAAACGGCCACGAGATTGTCATGAGCGTAGCATGCAAGTCATGTTGCACATGACATGTCATGATTTCCATATTACCACTTGGCATTTACGTTCGTCATACAGTCACGTCACGCAATACCAAATTTGGTGTATATCAAGCTAGCGAAACGGCCGTCAGCGCGCCATGAGCGTGGCATGAAAATCATGTTGTACATGACATGCACGTCATTATTTGCATATTACCACCTGTCATTTATGTTCGTCATACAGTCACGTCACTCAATCCCAAATTTGGTGTATATCAAGCTAACGAAACGGCCGCGAGCGCGCCATGAGCGTGGCATGTAAATCATACTTTTCATGAAAAGTTATTCATGATTTTCATGATATGACCAGCCATTTATGTTCGTCATACAGTCATGTTATGCCATACCAAATTTGGTATATATCCCATTAACGATACGGCCAGGAGAGCACAAAGTCGTAGGCGGCTAGATAGATAGATAGATAGATAGATACGCTCAAAGTCGCCGAAGTTCGCTAAGAAATGCTTCGCATTTAAAAACATGTGTATTCGACGTATGTGGGCGGGGGGGTAGTCGTTGTGGCGGTAGTTGATGAACGCGTGCACTACTTGCGGTGATCGATTGGATTTCTCCTTTGTTTCTTTTGCTTTTGTTAGTTTTACAGGCAGATATTAGGTCTAGTGGTTAGGGCGCTTGACTCCTGACCCGATGGTCGCGGGATCGAATCCCGGCTGCGGCGGCCGCTTTTTTAATGGAGGCTAAAATACTTAACGCCAGTGCGCTGAGATTATAGGGCCCACGTTAAAGAACCGCAGATGGTCGAAATTTGCGGAGCCCTCCGCTATGGCGTCTCTCATAATCATATCGTGGTTTTGGAGCGTTAAACCCCAACAGTCAACTAAATTAATTGATGGACCTTTACGAATGCGAGTTAGATAGCGACCTCAGCTAACTTACAAGGCGGTAGCGTTGACTCACATACTCATTAGTTGAAGGGGCTTCGCGTTGCAGTTCGCGATAGTCGCGATCGCACGACGGCAGGAAATACGGTGAGAAAAGTTAAATACGCAATTTGAATTAAATACTATACTATACTAGCGCAAACTAAGTAAACCACAGTGCTTGTCAACCGAATAGCACGTTCTTAAAAAAAAGTTTCAAGTTGTGCGCAACCTTGTACGCGATTCTGAGGGACAGCGGTGCACATGTGGTCCCAAGAACATTGCCGCCCGAGCTGTACGTCGTTTGCGCGTGTTCCTTCATTAAAGATTTAGTTATGCGCGGCTTAACTTACAGAAGCTGCGCAGAACACGCACACTCTAAAAGAGGTCCTCCATAAAGTGCTAGATATAACCAGGACACTCGCTGCTAGGCCAAGTGTCCTGACTATAGCTGGCGCATTACGCAGGGTCTAGCTAACTAAGAGGTGTAGGTTATGCGGCACACATACGAATATCTACGGATTACTCCCTACTGCCTTAACTGCGTTATTTCGCCAATGTTACGTTGTCCACGGCGACAGTCCCGAAGCCTCCGCGCGCGCGCGCGCTACGTTTTCAACACTCCATGCAACAAAGCCTTTATCGCCGGCGGAGATGGCTTTTCCGTGTCTTGGAACGGCTATTAATAGAGATAGCACTACACTACAGCGTTGGTATCTTCATTGCTTATATTATAGGTATATACGTATAATATAAGCTTTCGAAGGCTTATGCATGCGGCTTCTGTGGTTAACCACAGAAGCCGCATTGCCCAATTGGGCAATGGCCGTGGCATTACTCGGTGGCGAGTGCTTGGTTGTCATCAGGCGGTGCGCCGTTCGCCCCGTTCTTCATTACGAATGCATGCAATTGTGCGCGCGGTTAATTTTGTTTCGCGCCCTTTTTCTGCTGCCGCCGCCGCCGGCGCTCGCTGTGTTTTAGCGGTGGTTAAATTATGGACGCTCTTGTAACGCCCGTAGCTCCCTGGGAGACCTGCTTCCGCGAGCGCTCTCGGTGCGTCTTCGCGAGTGCGCGTGCGCGTAGTTCTGTAGTAAGGAGCGAATGAGAGGGAGCCAAATAAAGAAACCACGAAGAAAACGAAAGTATAAACTGTCTGTGCGGCCCCGTCCATTTGTCAGCGCGCGCGCCGACGCTGCTGACGCGCCGCGCCGCGAGCCTGTGGGACATTTATGTGTGTACGCCTTCTTGGGCCGTTATCGTTAGTACCGTGCAGTGCCTCGGAATCCGGAGGCGGCTTTGTCAACACGTTTGAGCGTACTTATACTGTATTTTGTTGCCGTAAGGCTATAAAACAAGTCTACTCAAACTACAACGAACTACTGTGGCTTGCATGGTTAGACCGAAGCCTGGAGTCTTGCGTGGAAGCTGGGAGGCCTACTGTGGCTTCTGTGATATAGTTTTAAAGCCAGCAGATAATGATCTGCTGGCTTCGTTATCTGCGGTTTTTCGTTAAGGTTTTGCCAAACAAGATGACGAACCCTCAGTTATTCCTTTCTTTCGTTCTGCGATATATAGTGTTGCATGTTGTTAAAGGGGTACTGACACAAAAGCTTTAGCCTCGCGTTTTTTTTGCTGCAATGTGTCGCTGGGGGCCTGTTAGTCATAACACGGCACCTCGTTTGCTGCAGCGCGCGACAGATATTTAATTACAGGCTCCTGATTACCGACCAGTTTCAGTTTCGGTTTGAGGAAGCTCGAAAAACGACAAGCCGCCGGGTGCAACTATCACCACCTAGCGTGCGCAGCTCTCGAACACGTCCCAGCACACAGAACTGTGACGCACTTCCGCACGGTCCGCATCAAGAAAGTCCTTTCGAATAGGGAAGCAGGACAGTAGTGTCGCCAAACATAAAACTTTCAACGCATGCGCCGCGGCCACGGACTCGCGACCAGTCGCCGAGAAGTACAGACTGCTGGAACAAACGCGGCAAAAGAAAAATGGCGACTATGACGTCATCATAACTTGTTGCAGCGTGGCCACGTGAGGGAAGCAAGGGGGGTCACCAAGGGTCACCTCTGATGGTGTCAGTAGCGCGAGGGGTCGATCGCTCACGCAAACTTCAAAAATTAATTTAAAATACCTTCAAGCTATATTCGCTGTTGATATTTTGCAGATGATATACACATGTTCACGGGAATCGAACCCGCAGGCTGTCTCGGCCGCGAAAGTTTGTGTCAGTACCCCTTTAACTTTCAACAGGAGTTGTTTGTGCGAAGCAACTTAGGGTGCTAGGCTTGTCGGCGCCTCCTGTCTTCACCGTGTGTCATGTAGTTACGGTTCATGATAAAAAACGGCTATGCGCCACAGTGGGTACATCCACTACTCGCTACCGCTCCAGTAAAAATGAAGAAGGCAACAGGTTAGACCAACCAATAGCCGACGACGTTAGTGGAGAAGGAACACCCTTCCCTACATGCCCGGTTTCAGGCTTGGTACCACTAGTGCCTCATCAAAGAAGTCTCTCTCAAAACACTGCATGCTTCGCCCCTCCCCAGGTTTCACTTTAGTGGAGCTGAAACACCCATCCCTACATGCTTTGCCCCCGCCCCAATTCCTTCAGCTAGCGTGCCTGGACAGCCGAGTGGGTTAGCACGCTCGCCTTGTGTGATTGTGGGAAAAAAAAAGTGATTGCCGGTAATCAATCACTTGTGACACGTTACGTACAACTCTGTCGGCAACCTACGCCGTGCCACTTCGCACTCCTCAGCATTTTGCCAGCATCACTACCGCGCCAGAAACCATAGTCGACGTGGACGGGCCGCTCTACCGGTGACGTCAATCATACAGGGCGTTTCCGGTGCTTTCCTTGGCTTAATTGTCCGCTGTATTAATTGGGTTGCGTCTAATAAAGAAACGATCGAGCCTCTCGAACAATCCTCCTTCCTTCGTTCTGCCTGTGTCACGTGACTTTTCTCCATGTGACGTCGACCGAAAGTTACGCTCCAGCTGCGCGCTACCCACTGATCACAGTGGGTAGCGCATGTCCACATGATATAGAGGGCGCAAAAGCACAGTGGACGTCAGCAGTGGACAGTGCATGGATGTCACTACCCGCCGCGCTGGGCTAGTGGTTACGGTGCTCGACTTCTGGCCAGAAGGTCGCGGGATCGAATCCCGTCCACGGCGGCCGCATTTCAGTGGAGACCAAATGCTTGAGGTCCGTGTACTTATATTTAGGTGCACGTTAAGGAACCCCAGGCGGTTGAAACTTCCGGAGCCCTCCACTACGGCTTGCCTCATAATCGTGTTGTGGTTTGAAGCGCACTGCAAGTTCTGAATACCTTGGAGCCAGTCCTTGCAAGCCTTCTCTAACATCATGGACTGTAGTCTATTTTGTCTACGACAGTCGAAGTCACCGGACTCTGTGACAGTTCGCAGTTTAATGACCTTCCGGGCATGCGTCGCGCACGCTGCTATGCATGCAAGCGTATATTACTTGTCCTCTCTTTCCTTCTTCCCTTCTCTATTCTTTTCCTCCCCCTTTCCCCTGTAGGGTAGCTAACCGGGTGCAACCTGGTTAACCTCCCCTTTTGATTCTCTCTTTCTCTCTGGGTCGAAAAACTCCAGCAATTATTGTTATGATTGGCGGAGGTCGCTGTATACAGGACCTATACACGCGCTGCACGGTTATACGTTGTCGTCGAGTTGTGGAACGCCGTTTGTCCCCTAACAGTCCACTACCGCTGATGCTGCTGCTCTTCCCGCGACAGTGATGAATGCGTAATGCGTTGTGCGTACGCCAGCACGCGCGGTCAGCCCGTAGCGGGGCGGGGAAGGCGGGGAGGAGACCGTCGCACAGCGCAGTTGTCGCGTCGTCGATGTGTGTCTAACCACGCGCTTTCACCACCGCGAGTCGGATATTTGCTATTCGGACCGCACGCGCGTGCCTTTCGTTGGTAGGTGTGCGGACGGTAAACAAACGCGAGGTGAAGGGACGCTCGTAGTATAGAGGCGCGAGATCGCTTTGACACGTGCAAGTTCTGGTCTGTGTGTCCGCAAGAATGAAAAAAAAAGCAAAGGAAAAGTGACGTGGGTGTAGCCCGCGCCACCCTCTGGTGCAACGGGCTTGAGCCAATTAAAAAAATTAAGTGAATTGGGGGAAAATCTTATTTCAACTGTTACTCTTGGTTTCTGAATTGGTTTACTGCCGCACAAACGTCAGGCATACGCTTCACTTTCCTGAGTTCACTCCTCTGAGAGGCCGTATACGTTTCTCGTGTTTTTGCCGGTACTGTTGCGCTGTAAGTGTTCCAAACGTTAGGCATACGCTTCACTTTCCTGAGTTCACTCCTCTGAGAGGCCGTTACGTTTCTCGTGTTCTTCCCGGTACTGTTGCGCTGTAAGTGTTCCAAACGTCAGGCATACGCTTCACTTTCCTGAGTTCACTGCTCTCAGAGGCCGTTACGTTTCTCGTGGTCTTCCCGGTACTGTTGCGCTGTAAGTGTTCCAAACGTCAGGCATACGCTTCACTTTCCTGAGTTCACTGCTCTCAGAGGCCGTTACGTTTCTCGTGTTCTTCCCGGTACTGTTGCGCTGTAAGTGTTCCAAACGTCAGGCATACGCTTCACTTTCCTGAGTTCACTCCTCTGAGAGGCCGTTACGTTTCTCGTGTTCTTCCCGGTACTGTTGCGCTGTAAGTGTTCCAAACGTCAGGCATACGCTTCACTTTCCTGAGTTCACTGCTCTCAGAGGCCGTTACGTTTCTCGTGTTTTTTCCTGGTACTGTTGCGCTGTAAGTGTCCTCAGCGGATCTGCGTACGATCATCTTAAACTACCCGCCACGGTGGTCTAGCGGTGCTCGGCTGCTGACCCGAAGGTCGAGGGATCGAATCCCGGCCGTGGCGGCCGCATGTCGATGGAGGCCAAAATGCTCGAGGACGCTTGTACTTCGATTTACGTGCTCGTTTAAGAACACCAGATGGTCAAAATTTCCGGAGCTCTCTACTACGTCGTCCTTCATAATCATATAGTGGTTTTGGCTCGTAAAGCGCCAACAATTATTGTTATATCACCAATTATCACCCGTCCTAGAGTGCGTTCCCCTCATTCCTTTGTAACCATTCCCTCGCTATAATTGAAGATCGTTTATGGTTCGCACTGAGTGACCTATCTCACGCTATCAAGCGAAGGAACACCGGCGTACTTAGATTTAGTTGGACGTCAGTGTACACCAGGTGGTCAGAAATTAACCTGTAGTTCCCTACTACGGTGCACAACGTAATCATATCTGTTTAAAGTTTCGTTTTATTTTTTTTTTTTTGGTGGCGTAAGGGTCAGGTGATGGCCTGACGATGACGACATTGGCGTGGCTAGAACAGCATTATGAAGGGGCGCACACTGCAAGTTTGAGCTTTTTGTTGCTGCCGTCGCAGTCCGAAAAAAAAAGAAGAAAAAAACCAACAAACCAACAAACAAACAAACCTGTAATTGTTTCAGAATATCGCATCGGACGACTATCGATAGCTTGCACGGGACATATCATGGACGCAAAATCTGGCTTCAACATGGCGCCTTGGATGACGTCAAGGTAGTGTAATTACGGCAGATTAACCGGTTCCAGTGTGATAAAGACGTCGCTGGAACGTTATTGGGCATTTGTGCATGAATAGCGAAGGAACCATGCACATGCGGTGTACTGATGACGCTAAAGTGACATCACAAAGTTCGCGTCCCACCATGTTGGTGCTCAAACGTGGCTGTCTGTGTCAGTGACGTCAGTGCAAATGATGTCAGTGTAAAATTTCTGGCCCTGACTTGCTGCGGACAAAATTACTATGATATATTGCCACACAAGCTCCTTTCGTTCTATGTTTTATCTTACCAGCCCATTGCACGTGTAGATACTGCCTTGAGCAAACCGCGCCAGAATGTCTGGGGGCATTCCAGATTATGTTAGGATCATCTGTTAGGCTTGAGCGCGCAAACGCGAGCAGCTGAGTTTATGCTCGAACAAGCGTGGCCACCAGCGATAACGATCGAATGTTCTATGCAGCAGGTATAAGACGCGCCTTGCCACGGATCAGATTATCGACGGCCGATGCTCTCTTCGCCGATATCAGTCGACATGTTGAGTGTATTGCTTGTCGAGTGACGTTTGGTTTTCCGGGCACAGGTGCGCCCAAATGAAGAGTTCATTCTCGAAACCACCGACTGCTCCGTTCGTCCACGTCACTACCACGTGACAATATGCATGTCGTTGTCGTTGTTGTTATCGTCATAGGCGTGCGCACGAGGGGGGGGCAGGGGGGCGACCGTGTCGCCTAGTCACCTAAGAAGAGGGGGGCGCAAGGTCTGCCCCATACATTGACCTAATAGGGAAGGGGGCGCTGCGACGAACCTTCGCCCCCCCCCCCCCCTGAAGGGGAACCCTGCGCACGCATATGGTTATCGTCGTTGTTGTCGTCGTGTTGTGGTGTTGTTGTTGTTGTATGGGTAAATAATGTTAGGCGCAGGCGAATCGAAGGGACCTGCTTGGGCCGGTACGTGCGCGACACACGCACGCGCGCGCTTGCCGGCCGTTCGATCCGTATAAGTGGGATGTCGTCACCCCGGCAAACGCGCGTGAGGCGACAGCGCGTCACGTATTCAGAATAGACGTGACAACACGCGCGCACAGAGGAGGAGCCTGCAGCTAAAGCTGCGAACGTACGTGATCGGTCACTCCGCACTTCTCGCCGCATCACACACGCTGAGGAGCCACGCCTCACTCAAAATATACATACCGACCGCGCCTCGTTACACGGAGGAGACCCATATCACGTAGTATACCACGAACGACATCGACTGTTCAGCGAAATTCGCCAGTCATTGAGAAATAGATACCCTACCGAACAAAAAAAGAAAAGGTTTATTTATTTATTTATTTATATATGAAAAATATGGGAAGGTTGGCTACGTAAGAGCCGGCTATCCCAACATCATGGTAGTAATATACAAGACACACAAAGATAAGAAAAATAAAGAAACACTAAAAGAAGAAAAATAATCAGAAGCGCTATGTACAGTACATATATACAATATAGGGCGTATAACGCATGACAATCTACGGGGATAGTCCAGTTCATACAGCATGTTAACATCGCGGATAGAGTCCGTACAGGTAATTTTATGCACTTGACTATGAGTTATGCACTTATGCACTATGATTATGAACTTTCATCTTGACTATGATATGCTATAGACAGTTCACTAAAAAGGTATGCTTGATAACTCATTCAAAGAAATCGGTCAATACGTAATAGCGGAACGTGTCCCTATGGCGGCTGTGCCTGACGTTGACGACTACAGGTGCCCAGATTTGCAGTGTCTGCTGCAACAGGACATGGCAAATACATATACCTATATGTGTGCGCTTGCGTGTGTGTCGAAACGTGACGCGTTTCGGGCTCGTACCTCGCGATGCTTCAACCATTAACGCAACGCCGCGCCTCTTTCCGTTCAGGCGGTCCAAGATGATAGTACGCGCAGTACGCCCTTCCGTCGCGAACACCTACAGCGCACCGAGGCGAAATTCTGTGCGATGACAGCGCACGTTAAAGGGGCCCTGCGACACAAATTTAGCGTGTCGTTTTCATCGCTTCTTCTCGAACTGTGGAATGCACCGATATCGTTGCGCAAGTGGCAACGCCGAAAGCAATGCTGTTATAATTTTATTTCTGCGGAGAAACCACACTGTTTTCGGACTGGAGCGACATACAGTGGCTATTTTTGTGATCGGAAGTGACGCTTGACCACGTGGGAGTGACGACATAGGCCGTTCGTTTTGATTGGTTCGATGCGACAAGTCGCGCGTAATATTCATACGGTCCCAGATAGACCACACTTTTGTGCGCTAAAAATGATAAAAGCTCTCTCTATACTTCCTCAGATATAAATGATTTCTGTTTCTAAATATGAAAATTTCAAAACAATTGCAAGACGACGCTAGGAGCGCTGCACAACGGCCACCACCACGGCCAGACTAGACTTCCTCCTAGGAGGGAGTCCAGTCCTGCCGTGCCACCACGAGGCGAGTCGTCCGGTACGTCTCTGTAAGAGGCGCGCGGTGATTGGAAGCGGCCTTTGACGTCAGTGGGAGAGTGAAATGCGAAAGGGGACGTTTTTTCTCGTCGTCTGCTGGGGTATTGAAGTTTGACGGCTTATAACTTACGTTACCGTGTACCGATTTCGATAATTCTTTTTGCGTTCATCTAAGTATTAGGCACTACACGAATTCCAGCGCTGCAGAATGCAGACGAAAAAGCGTCGCAGGGCCCCTTTAAAGAACACCAGATGGTCGAAATTTCCGAAACCCTCCACTATATGGTGTCCCTGATAATCATATCTTGGTTTTGGCGTAGGTTGGCGTAGGTTGTCGCCAGAAACAATGCCGTTTTATGTGTTGGGTGTCGCTCTGGTATACAATTTTAGATATCGATGGACCGAAAAATTCATTTCCCGATTTAACGAAGGTATTCGAGCGGGGTCATCACTTCGTTAAAGTGAGTTTCAACTACATTTCTTTTGTTGTTGTTTTTTTGCGCTTATTTAGGATGAATTCCATGATGCTCGGATAGCCGGCTCTAGCGCAGCCTACCTTCACATGTTTTCACATCTGAACATAGCTCGGCACACTCACTCATGAGTGCACTCAACTCCCACTCACTCACACTCATTTGAACGTGGTGAGTTGAGTATGAGTGAGTACTCATGAGTGTGAGTGGACGTGAGTGTGAACGTGAGTGAGTACTCATGAGTGTGAGTGGAGGTGAGTGTGAACGTGAGTGAGTACTCATGAGTGTGAGTGGACGTGAGTGTGAACGTGAGTGAGTGCGAAGACTGAAAAAATTGTGGTGAGTGAGTTTGAGTGAGTACTCCCTTAAAGTGCCGACCTATACATGATCTGAACAACTCCTCCTCATCCTCAACAACCATACATACATACATACATACATACATACATACATACATACATACATACATACATACATACATACACATACACATACATACATACATACATACATACATACATACATACATACATACATACATGAACGCGTAATGAAACTGCCTGTGTGTAGCGGCGGGACAGGTGCTTACGCCGTGCGCTCAAAATGCAGACTGAGATACACGACCAGATGATCCAAATAAAGAACACCCCGGAAAATGCTTGAGACGCCGAGCGGAGAGAAAAGCAAAAATAACGGAGCTCGCTAAACTTATCGTGTTTCATTTTTACGGAAAGGTCTCTGGCAACATCTTACCATCCACTTTCTCCGTAAACTGAGACATTTTCTTTTCTTCTGTCGTTTTACAATGATGCATCATCATCATCATCGCGGTACACTTGAGATGACGGATGTACAAAGGACGTACGGAGCATATAGAGAGTACATGGAGAGATGTGTATAGGCGCGTTTTGTGGTGGTGGCGTACCCTTCTTCGCGCGTCCCTGAAAAAAACTCGTTTTCAGCGCGGGTGCGCCTTCTTTATGGTTATGCCCGTGTAACGAGCGACCCGCCAGAGGCATATAGATCGCTTCTCTTTTGTTTATTATCCTCCACGTGCCTTTGTACACCGCTGCTGCCGCCCTTCAGGCTGGCTTTATTATAAGGCGTGGGAGTATAAAAAATATATAGATATATAGAGGGTGTCTCGTCTGTAGGATTAAACGTTACCCGGTCAAACCTGATAGAATAGGGGGCGCCCTAAACGAGGCGATGGCCGGCTTGGGACGAGCTGTGCGCGGTCTATTGTGGTAAAAAACAAAAGACCGTTCCGCCTTTTGCTTTTCTCGTTTTTTTTTTTTTTGGCGGCAGGGTGGTCCTAGTAATTGCGTTTTTTGTTTTCTATTGTTTCGTTTTTGCGGAGCTGCCTATACGAGTATAGCGTGCTTGCTTTAATGTCAGCCTATATGTAGAGGAGGCTATCCCCCCGAAGACCGATCAGAGCCGTGTCCCTGACGTCTATTGTTATCTCTTTATCTTTTCTTGCGAGTTGCCAGGGACTGCCATTTTCTTTCTTTCTTTCTTTCTTTCTTTCTTTCTTTCTTTCTTTCTTTCTTTCTTTCTTTCTTTCTTTCTTTCTTTCTCTTTTCTTTCTTTCTTTCTTTCTTCCTTTCTTTCTTTCTTTCTCTCTCTCTTTCTTTCTTTCTTTCTTCTTTCTTTCTTTCTTTCTTTCTTTCTTCGATGTTGCACCACTTCTATCAACTGTGTGTCAGTGGTTAGAGAAGATGGCATGGGTGTCGGCAGTGGGTGCAAAAGGAGCACTTGACCCCCCCCTCTCCCCCCCGCTGCGATGCAACATGGTTTTGCACCCTCCGCAACAAACTCCTGCCGGTGTCCTTATGTACTTTTACTTATACGCAAGAAAACATGGTGACAGCGAGTCAGACGAACAAGAAACATGGCGTAAAAATCGCTTCCGCGTTTGACATGACTTGTGATGGCTATCCTCGCTACGACTGATAGCGCTGTAAATGTACAAATGAGCTTTCGCTTCCTCTAAACACAACCCGGAAGGGTATAGTTATGAACGCGAAAGGCGCGCAAACGACGAGACGGTTGCCAATGGATTGTCTTGCAGATGAAGACGCCGTGTCATGTTTTATTTATTTTAGTTGCCTCTCTTTCCTGCGGTGCGTTACGGTAGCGATGCTTTTCGCTTTTTTTTTTTTCGAGATGTGTCTGTGATGAATTGACCTGGAGAGGTTGCTTGATAAAAGAATGTTTATGATGATGATTGCACACGTCTCGCAAGAGACCGATAATTACAGCGGAGTTATCTAAACCGCGCTGAGATAAGATGCCGGCAGGTTTATACGTTGTCGTATCACCAAGTCATGTGGGTACTTATCTCTTGACTGCAGTGCAAGACGTGATATATTCTTAGTCTGTATTGGTTATGTTGTAGCGATACTGCTTGACATGCTTGAAAGTCGATTTTCAAACGCTCTCACTCAGTCTCCTTAACTTAAACGGTTTGCACTTTTTAGTTACGCTGTAATCGTCGTCTGGCTTATTCGCGCTTCCTTTCTTGAAACTCCCAGCTAGCTTCTTTATCATGAAACTGGCAGCGTTGGTAAAGTAGCTGATGAAGTGCTGTGCAACTGGCGTTAAAGCCAGGAAAAGCAACGAAGTGTATCGTTGCTAGACAAAAATACACCCTTGAGGGTGTATTTTTGTTTGGTGTATAGCTTCGCTTGAGAGTTTTCTTTACCCTCTCGGGCGAGCTCACCCAAAAGCTTTTTCATCGCTTTCGCGCTATGCCCTCCGTGATCGGCGTGCCCGCATTGCGCTGCGCCATCTACGGAGGAAAAGCTGCAACGCGCCGCCTCGGTAGATCTCGGACGACGCTTTCGACGCGCGCTTAGTTGCTCGGGTTTCCCGCAGGTGGCAGCGCGCGCGCTTCCTGCGTTGTCGGTTCGTTACCTAGATGGCGCGCCGGTCTGTGAGTGCGGCAGCAGTAGCAGACGACAAAGAGGAAGAAGACAGACGGCGTGCGGCGGGAAAGAGTGTAGTTTCCGGAGAGCGCGTTTCGAAATCTTCCCGTTCGCTGACCAAAACGCATCGCCACCACGCACCGGTTCTCTGGCCATCGTCTTCTTCGTCATCTATCTACACGCTCTTGCGTAACTGACCCTCGTCGTTCAGATATCCTGCCCCCTCCTCTCTCCGACGCGTCGGTGCCATTTGCTGACGTCGTTATCTTTGCGCCGTTTGGGTGTGTGTGTGCGTGCTACGAGCTCACGCCCAGCCCTCCTCAGACGTGACTAGTGGCGCTCAAGGGGTTGAACCTCGCCTAAGCTGTGCCGTGGTGCGCGTGTGTTTTGTGTGCGTTCGGCGGTTTGGATTCTACCACTCAACCGGCCGCTTCACCGAGCGTCGCCGCATTTTACGATTCGCGGGTGAGCCTTCGAATATTTCGTTTCTATCTCTTTCTCGATAAACGCCGTTCCTTTTCGAGTTATCTCTTTTCAAGTGTTCTCGGCGTCGCGACTTCGATTTTGTTTGCCTTGCATTGTCTTGTCTTTGCGTATAAGCTCTAGGTTGCGAAGGCAGGCTGGCGTGCGCGCGGGTCGTCTCGCTTCAGGACGACGTTCGCGTGGTCGCGGTGTAGCTAGCTAGGTAGCCGTCCTTGGGTGACGGCGTAATAGCGTGTGGTCGCGGCGTCGTCGTTGAGGAAGCGAGAGTGAACGGGGTCTCTTTTCCGGCGAGAGACGGCAGCTTTTGACGTTTCGCACGCTTTTCTAACCAACGCTCGAGTCTTCGACGTCAGCCGAGATTGGTTAATGTTTTTGTTTTAATGCTACCGCGTAGGCAGGGATTGGTGTAACTAGCTTTTTTTTACGGTCTTTTTAGCTGGTAGTTGGAATGTGTGGAACCCGGAAGGTTTTAGCTGTCCCGTTCCGCTTGAGCGGTTAAGCATGTAAGTTACGCAGAAGGCAGCAGGTTCTACTTTCCGACACCTCAGCTTGTGGCGAGCGCGGAAATCTGGGCTTCTTTAGTTTCGCTTGTTCCGAGGCGAAAGGCGCCAAGACGACGCTCCGTGTGGGCCGTAATCTTCGATTCTTTCACGCCAGAACGATTTGTATTGTTTGTTCGTTTTATCGAATATCGAGTGCACACATTCTGATCGCGTCATGCAGGGTTACCGCCTCAGTCTTCGTCGTAGTACTCTGTATCGCCGCTGCTAAGCAAGCACACTGCGATGAACGGGGCAACGTTCTCGGCTGTGCTGACAGCAGACATCGCGCGTGGGGCGTTGCCGTTCGAGTTAGTTGACACGGCGAAGAACCCCGCCCACTATGCTGACGTAGTTTCCTTGAAGTGACGTCACGGGCGACGCCGGCGTGCGCGCGCGTCCCTCTCGTAAACGTAGTTTCTCTGTTGCCCTGTGCCGAAGTCTCTGTTTCCGTAGAAGACAGGCAACAAACGAAGGCCCGGATGAGGGTCAAGCCGATGGCACATGGGCTGGTGAATCTTCGTCGCCAAAATGTTATATCGTGCGTAATAACTACGACAGCATTAGCGGAGACATCACTCTTTATTCCAAAGTCTTCCTCATCTGTGAGCCGGCCGCCGAGCGCATGCCATCTCATAGCGCCGTAGTCCGTGGAGACGCCTTGTAGGTCCGCCTCGGTGGAACAGTGGCTACGGTGCTCGGCTGCTGACCTGAAGGTCGCGGGTTCGATCCCGGCCTGCGGCGGTTGCATTTCGATGGAGGCGAAATGGTAGAGGCCCGTGTACTGTGCGATGTCAGTGGACGTTGAAGAACACCAGATGGTCGAAATTTCCGGAGTCCTCCACTACGGCATCTCTCATAATCGTATATCGTGGTTTTGGGACGTTAAACCCCAGATATATTATTTATTATTATTATTATTAGAGACTCCTTGTATAAGACGTCTGTACAGACTACGGTGCTATGAGATGGCACGCGCTCGGCTGTTCAGACGTTTGTTGTATAGCAACCGTCTGAACAGTCGAGCATAAATCGTATCAAACTCTCGTGAAGTTCTTTTGAATATTGGCATTTTTAGGGGACTGCAAGCTGCTTGGACTACGTAATATCTAATAACTGATATGGCCGACGGAAAGTCCGATGAGTAGTGTTCGGATTCATACGTGAAAAAGCGCAAAAGGACAGCGGTCAACCACAAAAGGGCGCAATGTTGGCTCGTCGTCCTGTTTTATTCCGACCTTATTGTGCTTTTCTTTCGCTCCTTTTGAAGTATGAACTGATAAGTCATCGTTACACTCAGTATAGACAGCACTAAATTGAAACTCGGGGGGTTGTATGCTTCAGTTAGGCCTTGATAACGTCCTAAGCGAGCTGTTCTAGCAGTTTTGCTCGTAATGGGCTCCATTTGTTGAAACAGCGCGCGTTATCGCCCGAACGTGTACACGTATTGCACACTTTCGCGGGAAATCCGCGTGACGGTGGTTGAGTGACGACTCCCACGTCCTCACAATGCCTGCGCGACAATCGAGGAAAAGAGTGAACGAATGGATCCGAAACAAAGCGATCGTTCTGATATAAGCGACTTCTCCTGTATCCGATATCCGTTCCGAAATGAACACTTGTTGGCAATTTTCAACTCGTCATACAGGTGATGCGTTCGGTGTACCATCGCCTCACCGTTACTGCATGCCCATGTAAGGGAAGAGGGGGGCGGCTAATGGTTTTCGGGGGTGAATACGCGGAAATGCAATTACTTCCTGGGGCCCTGTGTAAAGCTCTGTACGGTATATATCGCGTCAGGTCGGGAGTGTTTGTTTGCCGGCGGTGTGTCGGCATATAGTAT
>JALIZH010031049.1:0-21565 GCA_030522465.1 Rhipicephalus appendiculatus | reverse complement strand
AGTAGCCTATAGTGACGGCAGGTAAGGAAAGGCGCTAGTAAAACTGGCCTTATAGTGAGCAGTAGCCTATACTGACGGCAGGTAAGGAAAGGCGCTAGTAAAACTGGCCTTATAGTGAGCAGTAGCCTATAGTGACGGCAGGTAAGGAAAGGCGCTAGTAAAACTGGCCTTACAGTGAGCAGTAGCCTATAGTGACGGCAGGTAAGGAAAGGCGCTAGTAACGTCTGGACGTAACGACAGCGGTGGCAACAGTTACGCCTGGACGTAACCCTAGCCACACCGATCAAGCAAAGGCAGTCATAGATGTTCTCTGAGGCAGTCACGACGAAGTCGCTACGGGTCACCGGATCGCGTACTACGCTGCCGAAACGAAAGCTGCAGGACTCGCGGTCATCGTCCATCGTCGTCGAAGCAGAGACAAGAGACGAACGCTGAAAATCGCTCCAGCAGGGCGCTAGCTCGAGAAAATAACGGCGATATCGGGCCACACCGGCCTGCGAAGCAGCGTTCCAAAAACCTCCGCTCCGAAGTGACGGCACCGACGGCACCCCCATCGCAAGTCCCTAGATCCAAAAAAATCCCTAGAGATTCTCTTTCTAGGTACGGACTCTGTACGACATTTAGACGCACGCGCTCTGAACCCTTCAGGGCCGTCAGCGCACCTCGTCAAACCCCTTTGGACTCACCCGACCGACTTTGACGGTTCTATGGCCTAGGCGGGGCTGTTTGCAGGCGAGGCTGCTTGCTTTGTTCATCGTGCTACGCGACGCGCCGAACAATCAGCCGAGAACTTGGGAGACACGTTTCCCACACCCCGAAAGTGCCTTCGTGGCCTGCCTGAGAGGCACCTGCGTCGCAGCCGCTGTGGAGGAGTCATCGCTGCAGCTGACTGTACGGCTGGTTTACAGGAATGTGCGTCACCTCGGCCAGGTCATTGTGCAGTGCAGTGCGAGGCCGTATTGTGTCCCGAGTACTCATCTCCCTCGCCGACGGGCGAACTGGGCGTGCCTCTTCCCTCTTTCCAGGGTTGGGAAGGAGGCGGTGTTTGACCTTCCTATTTTCGGGCGGAGTTGAAGACATCGTCTCGATCGGAGTATCCTGGACTTAATTGTTTTCCCGTGCAGGGAACCTTGGGAAGACCAAGGCCTTAAAACGCGAGCGCCGAGGCGCTCCAGAGATCTTCCTGCATCATGTAAAATCACGCTACCATGTAAATACTGTAAATAAACGTTCCTGTTATCAGCTCCGGCTACTCTGCTCGACTTCTCCCTGCGACATGGCTGGCTCAGGTCATATGGGCAGATTCCCGACTACATCAACACCACGCTAAAAAGTGGTCCGCCTCTATCCCAAGTTCTACAACGACTGCGTCCAGTGGGGAAGTGCTTAGAAGGGCAATCGGCATCGTATGGAGGGGGGAGTTCGACGGCAGCTGCTTAACTTTACACTGCACATCTACGTCCCGAGGGGGCTGTAGAGTGAGCCACGCTTTGTGCGCGTTGCCGCGTACATATTTAGGTACATTGAACGAACAAACTTATCGTTTTGATCTGTATGACCCGATCATAACAATTTGCTTGTTCGTCTATCACCTGGCCTAGTCAAAACGTTCTGTCTGCTTTCATCATTTCAGCCGGCGCTGGTGTACATGCAATCAAAATGCAGCGCACACTGTTTGCGCCCGCTTTTGTACTACTCTAAAGTACCCAAGCGCGGCACAGGGGCATCTGCAAACCATTTCTTTCACAGCGCACGAAAATGTTTTCAGTCCTAAGGCATTTTGTTATACGAATGCTTTACACATATGCTTCACGCGCATGTCTGGCGAAACGGTAGAAATACACAAATATATTGTCAATGCGAATATACTACACCAAATATGGTAGGAAGAAATCTACAGAGAAACGAAGCGTTTTTTCAGATCACGCATGCATTCGCGGGTCGCATCGAGCTTCCCACGGGGCACGTGAAGGCCTTCCAGAAGGCCTCGACGTCTCTGAGAACGGCGTTGCAGCGGAAGCGACCCGACATGGCGTGCCCTGCCATATTAGGCGCCTCGTGCTGGCAGAACTGGAAGCAGTAGGCCGCGAAGAAGGTTCGCTGCACGCTGCCCAGCAGCTCAGACAGTTGGTCCATAAGCGCCGAGCTACCGGCCTTGGTGCTGCTAGCGTTGAGCATCTCCTCGAAGGCGCCGTAAGCGATCCGCACGCCCAGCCGGTCTATCAGGACCTGCGTGCACAGAAAAGGTGGGTCACGTCAAGTAGACAACTAAGACAATGCCAACGAGGGACCCTGTTTTTTAAAGACTCGTCTAATTTTTGCTTTCTTATCATCATGTCTGCGACATGAGGAAAATTGTTGTGCAATGGCAGTCGAGGCACTGATGAAGAGCGCAAACAGAAATTCAAACGTAATATTGCACGACCACCTATTCTTTGTTTGTTTTTTGCTTGTTTTCTCTTTAACAGCGAAGCTGTTCTTAGTCGAGGTTTTCTTGTCCGGGGTCCGTCGTAGTTCGGAAGCGGATAGGTACCACTACTCACGACTCTCACCACTCACCACCACGCCCACTACTACTCCCGCCACTCGTCCCACTCCATTCACTCACTTCATTCCACTTCATTCAACACTACTGCATTCTAATCCCACTTGGTTCAACTAGCTAAAATAATTGGCGAAGCGAAGGCTTCTTTATAAGTCAACAGCTTCGCTCTTTCGTTGGTGTCCGCTACGCGCAGGTGGCATGATTTTTTCCCTTGTTGCTGTGGCCCCTTCTACGACGTCTTAACTTAGATGGACATGCCGAGAGGTGTCTTATCTCCGAACTTATTGCAAAGGTTTATTCACTTTCGTCACAACGGTCTTGCGGGAGAACTGCAATATCACCAAAAAAATACACACTTCCATGTGCAAACCAAGTCGCGTGTTCACCAAGCACTTGTCAAGTTAGATAATTTCTGAGAACTAGCAGCGGGCGAAAGTGCAACAGCTGACGTTTCAGTGAGTAACACACAGCAACCAGGAGGGGAAAGCTTTATTTTTTTTTTATCGTCTTTTCAAACCTAGGAACACAAGGCCAGATGCCACATCAGGTTAACATAACAGCTATCAAACAAGAATACGAACACCATTCACCAAACTTGCTCTCCGCCGCACGGCGTCATATATCTCAATGATAACTGCGGTTTTCCGTAACTATGCCAAACTAACTATGGATATTAACTATGGAAAACTAAATTTCCCACCAGCTGCATCCACCCCACAGGATACATGTTGCCGCCAGCTCGTATTTGTCACCACACAGGCTCTTAATGAAGGAAAAAAGTGTAAATTTAAGGGCTCGTTTTCTTTGTCACACAAAATATTAACGAGAACAGAAAATGATGCAAACGAAAGTATACGGGATGTTAAAAGTAATTGTAATGCAAATGTGAAGAAAGAAAAGTGGACGAAAAAGATAACTTGCCGCCGGCAATGACCGAACCTGCGACCTTCGAATAACGAGTCCGATGCTCTACCACTGAGCTACGGCGGCGGTCATCACCCCGTCGACACTATAGGGCATATATGTGCATTTAAACCTGGCAGTGTCAGTCAGCGTCACAAGTAGCCATGACGGCGAGTGTGGAACACTCTTTTTCTGCCTGCTGGCGTCACGTAGCACGTGATCTTATTGCGAGGCGGCAGCTGACCAATAATCCCTCGCATACTACCTGAATGCATCAATTCTGCCAGAACGAGACCCTCGCTATGAATGAAGGAAAGAAGTGTAAATTTAAGGGCTCGTTTTGTTTGTTATAAGCAATAATAATGAGAACTAACATACAATATTGCCTAGGAAAGTGTAGGGCATGTTATTAGAAGTAATTGTAATGTAAGTGTGAAGAAAGAAAAGTGGACGAAAAGATTACACGACCGAACCTGCGACCTTCGAATAACGCGTCCGATGCTCTACCACTGAGCTACGGCGGCGGTCATCACCCCGTCGACACTATAGGGCATATATGTGCATTTAAACCTGGCAGTGTCAGTCAGCGTCACAAGTAGCCATGACGGCGAGTGTGGAACACTCTTTTTCTGCCTGCTGGCGTCACGTAGCACGTGATCTTATTGCGAGGCGGCAGCTGACCAATAATCCCTCGCATACTACCTGAATGCATCAAGTCTGCCAGAACGAGACCCTCGCTATGAATGAAGGAAAGAAGTGTAAATTTAAGGGCTCGTTTTGTTTGTTATAAGCAATAATAATGAGAACTAACATACAATATTGCCTAGGAAAGTGTAGGGCATGTTATTAGAAGTAATTGTAATGTAAGTGTGAAGAAAGAAAAGTGGACGAAAAAGATTACACGACCGAACCTGCGACCTTCGAATAACGCGTCCGATGCTCTACCACTGAGCTACGGCGGCGGTCATCACCCCGTCGACACTATAGGGCATATATGTGCATTTAAACCTGGCAGTGTCAGTCAGCGTCACAAGTAGCCATGACGGCGAGTGTGGAACACTCTTTTTCTGCCTGCTGGCGTCACGTAGCACGTGATCTTATTGCGAGGCGGCAGCTGACCAATAATCCCTCGCATACTACCTGAATGCATCAATTCTGCCAGAACGAGACCCTCGCTATGAATGAAGGAAAGAAGTGTAAATTTAAGGGCTCGTTTTGTTTGTTATAAGCAATAATAATGAGAACTAACATACAATATTGCCTAGGAAAGTGTAGGGCATGTTATTAGAAGTAATTGTAATGTAAGTGTGAAGAAAGAAAAGTGGACGAAAAGATAACTTGCCGCCGGCAGGGACCGAACCTAAGACCTTCACAGGCTCTTGAATTTTACACACACCTCTTGAACACAGGCTCTAACACAAGCTCTTGAATTTTCCAAAGTGCTCTTTTGCTGCTACACTTGCTGCTTCTATACACTCCCCCTCACAGCAGCAAAAAAAATGGCCTGATTGAGGACAATGGCGCGAAGTTCTCAGTTTAAGGGAAACTCTGAGTATTTTGAAGGCCTATAAACTGCACTGGTAAACCCGGACTATAGATCAGGGAAGATAGGACGCGTGCTGCTTTCCCTCATCTTTTGTCCGTGTTTACTAATGCAGCCAATAGGCCTTTAAAATGAAGGCGAACCAACTAGCCCTACTCGGTGCTCTACTTCAAACAGAGTAAGAGAAAAAAAAGGCAGGGGTAGGAGGGAGGACGCTGTCATCTTGTCCTTCCTTCTACCCCTGACTTTGTTTCCTGTTACTCAATTTGAGTTGTGCTAAACATTTAGAACTTCACGGAATGCCAACTCGCCCAAACTGCTGCTCTTGTATTCCTAAAAGAGCCAAGGTAGGGGCCAGTACATTCGCACATGCGCAAGAAACAGCAAGAGATATCCTATTCGCAACCTGACGCCCACGTGTCTCGAGGTCCAGTAGCTTACCTGCTCTGTATGAACGACACCTGCTTATGTGTTAGTAATGATAATGAAGGAGCGCCAACGCAGCTGTGAATTGCAAGCAGTTTGCACACCCCGGAAACATGGCTACTCGTTGCAGCTGGTGTCAGTGTCATTCAAACTTCGATTGCACCATGATTTTATCACGTTGTAAAAGCTCAAAAGAGGGAAGTTATTGAAGCTTTCAGGATGCACCGCGCTGGCGTTGACACCTGTGTTAGCGCTCCTTCACTATGGTTAACTGATGACGAGGCGTCGTTCACTCAGAGCAGGGAAGCTACTACACCTCGAGAGATGTGGGTGTCAGATTGCCGATAGGATATCTCGTAATCTGTTTCTTGCGCGTGTGTGAATGGTTTTTTACCCTTATATATATATATATATATATATATATATATATATATATATATATATATAGAAGAACTGACATTTGGGCAAGTTGGATTGCGTTAAACATGATGAGTGGTTTTCAGCGCAAATCGACGAAGACCACCGTAATCTTATCGGCCTACTGCTGCAACGCAGCCGGCGGCTCGTGGTCGCAGCTAATTTTGTTCGCTCAAACCCCGGCTGAGAGCAGCACGGTCGCGGCGCGCGAATGCGCTAGTCACGTGGTATTTTTTTTTATTTCGCGGGCTTTCTTTGCAGCATGGAAAAAATGGTGCGCGTAAAACTTTCTTTATCGCAAATAATGCAATGGGGGGTTTCTGAAGACGCCTTCGAACATTGCAACTCTCATTTCTTGCGTATAGTCAATACTTATCAATTTAGTAAATTAATGCTAATTAACAAATTAGTCAATTACGAAACAAAAAATTGCGTGTAGTGCGCAAGATGGCTGTAAGCAATATTCAACTGATTTCACTCGCCTGCCTCAAATATTGTATTTTTTAACCCTTGGCTAAAGATAGCTGGGACACCCTGTATATAGTCATGATTCTAAAAATCTAGGCTTGTGCGAATAGTGAGTTTTGGGTTCGAAGCGAATTCGAAGCGAATAGTGATTTTGGTCGAATAATTTCGAATCGAATTCGGATAGTATATATGACATATTATAAAGAAAAATGGTCCTATTTGTCATGACCCAACTAACCTGCAGAATATTTTTTAAAAATTGAAACAAGGCCTGTGCAAATGCCATTTTTTTTTTTTTGTTCAAAGGAAGTGGAAACAACTTTGAATAGTAGCAGGATTTGACTTTCGGTAGAATGCAAGTGATAACCTGTAAAATATGTTTACGTTTTTAAATTTAGTATATTCAGAGCATATAAGCCGGTATGACAAGCTTTTAAACTTAAAAAATGATGATTCGATGTGAGGGTATTATGTTCATTTAACCTTGAAGTGGGGCTTCGCGGCAGTGCCAATTTTTCCTGGATTGGTGTTTTCGCGGCTTAACACCGCTCCACTGCAGTGAAACCACCTTTACAGGGTGTTACATGCGGGCTAATATACATTTGGATAGGTGCTTTCACCGCTTAGCACCCCTCCACTGCAGTGAAACCACCTTTACAGGGGGTTACATGCGGACTAATATACATCTATTCGTTCATTTCGAATACTTCGAAATTTTCAATAATTTAAATTCGAATCGAAGCGAATTCGAATAGAGTAATATTCGTTCGAATATTCGAAGCGTTCGAATATTCGCACAAGCCTATAAAAAAACCGTTAGTTCGCGCTTGTGTTGTCTCCTGTGGTTCTACCTTCGTCGTCTTTCGTTTCCTCGTATCGCGCTAAAACTTTGCACTTGTATCCCTACCTGCCTGAGTTTTTTTACTGCCATAACCGATCACATGTGATCCGAAGACACGTGGCAAATGTTATTAGATAATTATAGTGTAATCTCACCACATTGATATAACCAAGACAGAAGGTTTTAACGGGGCCCTAAACAACTAGGAATGCGAGGACGACAGAGTGGTTTCTCTCTCACCTTCACTGCCCCTCCCTACAGACGCCAGCACCCCGTCGCCACTTATTTATTCGGAAGACACGTTGTCAATGCCAATACAAAGCGCTTAGCGTACCAAAATTTCGCGCTTTTTTGGCTGCACGTTGTCGTCTCCGCTTGCGCAGTCCAAAACGCCCTACACAAAATGAAATTAACTGATCACGCACGACCACCGGGCGAGGCAGAGCAGAAATGGCGTGCGACTGCATACAGCAAAACGTGGTAGGAGACAATTGACATATTATATCCCTGGTACATCAATGAGTCGAGACCTCTCACCATGTTGACGTCATGTGAATCGCCCAGCTTGCGTCACGAAGTGTGCCGAAAAGACTGGAAGCACCAGGAGAGAATAACCCGGCAATTCTTTAGGATCTCGCGTGTTTAGGCGCCCATTAATGTCGGAGACAAAACTCACAGGGTCCCTCACGCATTCACCTAAAACGACTCGAAGGCGAAAGGCATCTTCTTCTTCTCGGTCGATGTACTGATCCTGCCCTGCCATCCTTCGAAAGCTTTTCTGCACCTAACGTGATTTTGCATTGGCTCCGTGGTCGGACCACCTTTGACCAAGCTACAATGTCATGCTATGACGTCATCGTGCGACGTGGCGTCACCATTACACCACATACTTTGGCGATCTGTGACGTCACTGTGATGTCAACTATGACGTCATCAAGTGACGAATTTTCGCATTGCTCGTACCCGACGCCGCGAAACGCTGACGCCACCGACGCGGGGACGCCGACGGTCAAATTTCGCGTTTCATGAGGCATCAAAGGCTTTCGCCTTGAAATCAGAACTGTAGTGTGCGCGTGTACCTGTGATGCCTCTTTTTTGTCGACTATAGAAGGCCCGTTTTTGGAGGTCCTGGACACAAGACAGTCGAGTGCCGCATCGTATTTGGAGGCGGTGGCCTTCTCGTACTTGGGCCTCGTCCGGCTCACACCGTCCAGCGGCCCACGCACGGGGTCCATGAAGGCGGCAACCAGGGTCCCTACGGTGGAGCCGAGAGCACCCATGTTCACGCCGTCCGGAGGCACGCCGTCATCCACCATGAACGGGCCGAACATAGCGCCGGGAGACACGCGCACCACAGGAATCAGCGGGTCCACGTGCACTCTGGAGACCCGAAGGGCGTCTAACTGCGAAGTCACGATGGTGGTAACGCTTCTTGCAGCAGCCCTACTTTTTGCTTCGACAGTAGATGACAGCGCCCAATATCGAACTACAGTTAAACGTGCCTATAACGACCCTCAACACAATGAATTCCTCGATATTACGAAGTTTTTCTATTCCCCGCCGTTACTCCATAGAAGCACGTGTATTTGTGACATCTATCTAACAAAGTGGCAGTGGGAGACACCCTTGACATAAAAAGTATTCGCCGCGGACAAGCTAGGAATTTTGCCCCGAAATTTGCCCTTTTGGCTCGACCATGCATCCTCAACGGTTGCCCAACCGCCGAAGAAGCGCGAAGCGGCGGCGTCGCGCACGGCACGCTTGAAGCCTTCAAGCCCTGGCCACTGCGAGACGAGGGCGAGTGCTCGTTAGTGCGCGCGGGCGTGCGCGAGGCGAGCCGGGGCCCCTCTAGCCGGCTTTGCCGCCGTTCTTGCTGCGCGGCGCATGCGCAGATGTGCCCTCCGTTGAAAGCAGAAAAAGTGAAAAAAAAAAAACAAAGAAAGAAACAGAAAAGAAACGACTATTGCGTTGGCAGCGCCACTCTTCGTTGCTGCAGAAGCCTCTGTCTGAACTGCACTTCGTTAAAGTGACACTAGGTGATACCACTAAAAAAAATCCTGCTCCGTGTCGTTACGCTTCGAGTTCACACCGTATGTCGCAATATGGAGAGGGCTCATCCGAATAGTATTCATACCAGGCCCGTAGCCAGTGGGGAGGGGCCCGCCCCCCCTTTCTCGAAGTTCGGATGGGGGGGAGGGGTGTTTTACCAAGGACAAATAATAAAAATAGGTGTTTTTCAAGTTCTTAAACAAGTGGGCTCCACCCGAAAAAAATTTCTGGCTACGGGCCTGATTCATCCGTATCGTTAGCTCTTCCTTTTCGACGCCGCACGCATGGAGTGGCCTCCGACGACGTTCAGCTTCGCATTTATTTTATTTTTTATGTGGACAATCGTGTCGTCACTACCGAGGAGATGCCAGATTAGGCGCTGTTGGAAACTGTCCGAGACCACGGTGACAACAACGGATCTTCGGAGGTCAACTCGTCACGCGCTTTGCAGCCTTGCGCGCCGCTGCGGGTTCGCTAGATCGTAGACTTCGCGATTAGCTCCGGCAGCATGACGGCGCGTTGCCGGAGACAATCTCGGAGGTCACGGCTGGATGATGACGGAGCAGCGTTGTATTCATGTCCTACGAACGTTCAATAGCGCAAAAAAAAAGAAAATCAGGTACGCTCACGGGCGAAGCAATAAATGCGATTGTAATGTTATGCGAAGTAAGGCCGGCAGCTCTTTTGGATCCGATATCGCGTAACTCTACAAAACGCTGGTGAAACAGTGTACGCCCGCTCCCAGTAGAAAGGCTCTTTTCGCGCATTCTGTTTGCGTTGATAGCGCAGCACGAAGAAGGACATACGAGCCGTGCGCTGTCGCTTGCCGGGATAGCGCAAGCGCAAGCGATCGCGACTGCGACCTTAGAATCAACGTTCACAGGTGCTGCTCGAGCCAACCCGCCTTACCCCCGCGTCGTTTCATACTCGTTAAGGACCGGCGGGGCGTTTCTTCTCTGCCTGAGCATTCGACGGCAGGTCTAACGCGCGGGGAGATGTTATCACGTGCACCCTCCGAGCGACGGAGATGGGCCGGCTCGTTTGACGTCTGCTTCAGCAGCGCTCGTTGCCCTCGCTCGCGCTGTTTTACACGCGGGTAGAACTTATATGCGCGGGGGGATGTTATCAATTTGGGCTTTATATGCAACATGACAGCAAAAACTCGTCGAGAGTGTCCATATAATTGCTATCGCAATAATAACGCAGTTTTTTACCGCTAAATAAATATTTGGGTAAGCTCTGCGTTCAGTTCCCCTATTGTTTAATTTGTGCTTTTATTTTTCGGCTTTTCGCGCTGAAACTGCATATTGTTAAGTCTTCAGGGACGAGCGAAGAAGGCAGTAGGCTGAGTTACGTGGACACACGTTTATTCGAAACAGTTCTCGCCTAGGAGCCAAGCCACGCGCCACGCGCACCTCGAGCACACGCTGGCACAAGCTTCGCCTGGATCTGCCTAGATGGCGGCATCCACATCTCCCAATGTAATCAAGCGAAGTTCGCTGCAGCAGGCGGCCTCACGCACCTCCCACTTCAGGTATGCCCGTGGGAAGCGTCCTGGCAACGCCAATGAGCGTCTGTAGCACAATCACTGGTATTGGCGACCTCGGGAATATGGCACTGGCTGCGTCCGGTTTCTGCGTACAGTACTAGTGTCGGTGTTGACCCAATAAGATCGAGGCTCATCAGCTGGGGCTTGGACTGTCCCTTTGCTCTTCATATCTGACATTCACACGGCATCTCCATGAGGAAGTTCCGGCAAGTCGCGGACTCCGTGACGTCTGTCGAAGTCTTTCCTTTGACGTTTCCGGTATGCTTCTTCAAAATTCCCAAGGCTGTCTTGATCTCGCAACTGGGGTGTCAGCTTGGTGAAACAAAGAGGAAGCCGGGACGACCCATGAGTAGTTCAGCAGGGCTATACCCATTCTTCAAAGGTGTCGACCTGTAAGCTAGAAGTGTCAGGTACGGGTCCTCGGTCTTCGTCATGAACGCCTTGATGATCTTTACTGAAGCCTCAATAAATCCATTACTTTTAGGATAGTCAGGACTAGATATAATGTGCTTGAAGCAGTAGTCTTGGCGTAGAGTGAAAACTCAGTCGACGAAAATTGCGGGCCATTGTCGGAAACCACTCCTTCGGGAATCCCGTAGCGTGCGAAAAATGACTTGCAGTGGTTGACGACAGCTGCGGAAGGGAGCTTTTTCAGCCGAACCAGTTCGGGGTGTAAGGAAAACTAGCGATCAGCGAAAGGATCAGACCGACAACCGTTCATGGTTCCAACTTCTTCTTCTACTGCTTCTACTTCTTCTACTGCTTCTTCTGCTTCTTCTACTGCTTCTACTTATTGGAGCGATACGGCGCAGTCGGCCGTAAATGCTTGGAGCCAGGACATGCTGAGATGCTTCAGAAGAGCGCTCCTATTAATCGGGATGTCTACGCGCCACAACGAGAAGATATGAGAGTTGAATGTTGGACTGCGAAGCACCAAGTCATGCTCCACGCTTTGCCACCCGCTAGAGGCATACAATTCCTCAACGACTGCCTTGATGTAGAGGCCAACCTCAAGCCAGAGAGGCGCATCATGACGAGCTCTCCATTTGTACCATTGTTTTCGACGCTTCGACGCTTCGAAGAGAGTGGAAGTTTATTTCACTCGGTGCGCTTCGGTGGGATGACTGCTGGGAGATAGTTATCCGATCACTCAAGGCATTGTCAAGCAAGGTGCTTGGAAAGAGCGCGCTCAAGAACGAAGAAGTTGTGAATGCACTGTTGGAGGAAGAAGCGCTTGTTCTAAGACCGCAGAACTCCACGTGTACAAGCACTAAACTTTCATCACTAGCTTCTGCGGAGCGAAACAGCAACGACTATGAAACTCGAAGTCCTCAGGCTACTCGACGTGACAGCAAGAAGCTGAGATACCGTCAGAAGCTGGTAGATCACCTGTGGATACAGTGGAAGAAAGAATACCTACTGGAACTGCAGGCGCTTCATCTCTGCTCAGCACATCCTAGCAGCAGTCTCCACGTGTGTGATGTGGTGATCATCGAGGAGTCTGGCATTTGCAGGAGTGTTTGGCCTCCCGGTCGAATCATAGACGTTGACCCCGGTTGAGATGGAATCATCCGAGCTTGACGAGTGAAGCCCAAGAAGGCAAGTTTTTTTTAAGAAGACCCATATACCCATTCTACAAGCTCGAGTTGTGCACCTGTACTGGGGGGCGGGAGTATGTAGAAAAAGAGAAGGAATAAACGCGTGCAGGCGAGCACTGCAGTAGAAGAAGAAGAAGTTGGAACGATGAACGGCTGTCGGTCTGGTCCCTTCGCTGATCGCTAGTTTTCTTTACACGGGGTATCTAGAGTGATAATCACTAGCTATTAACCACCAATGGTTCTTGAAGTGAAACAAGTCCATCGCAATGCGTTGCCAAGGTCTTTCAGGGAATTCGGAGCTTATTAGTGGCATTTTCCTGTTGACTCTTGTTTCAATGCATTGCTCTCATCGCTTCTCAAGGGGCGAGACGTCAGATCCTATGCTGGGCCACCAGACACAGTCTCTGGCTCGATCAAGTGTCTTCGCTACGCCAATGTGTCCTTCATGCAAAGGTCGTAGCACTTGTTTTCGGCAAGAATGAGGCACGACAACTCGCGAAGCGTAGAGGAGTATATACAGTGAGCTGGTGTCGATGGTCGTAGAATGGCTTTAGGTCATGGCCTAAGTCTCTCCTGGAGGGCCATTCTTTCTCGCACAGCAGACGAAGTTGTGTGCAAATAGGGTCTGCTCGTTGATATGTCTTTAACCACTGAATACAATGTTCCTTTATCGGTAGAGAGGTTGACAAAGAGCACAGGAGCGCTTCCACGCTTCCTTCTAGCTCGCTGTCTACTGTTTCTCGCAGAGACGCTCTCAAAAGTGTGTCTAGAAGTTCTTTGCCCGGAACGTATGCAACCTCAGATTGATATCGCATCATTATCATCTTTAGCCTCTGTAATCTGGGCGTCAAGTCGTCAAGGCTGTTAGAAGTGAAGATGGGAACCAATGGTTTTGTGATCCGTCTCCAGCTTGAACAGCTTGCCAACAAGGTAATCGCTGAATTTATCGCATGCCCAGACTAAAGCAAAAGCCTCTTTTTCGACCTAAGCGTAACGCTTCTCGGTTTCTGCGAGTAATATTGAGGCATAAACGATGACAGAGAACTTGTCATTCTTTTGCTTATGCCGGATTAGTGCTCCCAGTCCGAAGGATGATGCGTCGGCGGTGACGACTGTTTCTTTTGATGGGTCGTAGACACCAAGGACAGCACGAGATGAGAGCAGACTTCCACCTGTTGAGTGCCGGTTCTTGTGGAGCACCTCAAGAAGATTCTTGCTTCTTTGACAGCAGGAGTGTGAGTGGCTGCAACATGCCAGAGAGATTGAGAACGAACATCATGAGGTATGTTGCCATTCCGAGAACTCTCTGCAGCTCGGTCCTGTTTTTCGGACTCTCCATTTCCTGTATGGCTTCAACCTTATCTTCGTCGGGTCGTATTCCATCTTCATCGAGCCAGTATGCAAGGAATGTGAGGCGTTGAACATTAAACACGTATTTGATGTCGTTCAGCGTCACTCCAGCCTTTGTGAGCGCCTGCAGTACGTTTCGAAGTGTGTTGTTGTGCTCATAGCTGTTGGAACCCCAGTTGCGGATGTTGTCAATGTGACAGACAACTCGACTGATGCCTTGTAAAATGTACGCCATCTGCTTCTGGAAGTGTTCAGGAGCTGACGCAATGTCAAATGGTAGTCGGTTGAAGTAGAAGCGCCCAAAAGGTGAGATGAAGGGGGTGAGTTTCTTCGATTCTTCACAAAGTGGAATTTGTCAAAACCCGGAGTTGGCATCGAGTTTGGAGAACACCTCAGCTCCATGAAGAAGTCCGAGAGTGTGCTCGACGGAAGATATAGGATGTCATTCTCTGAGAACGTGGCGGTTCAGCTCTGTGAAATCGACGCAAATTCTTACATCTCCGGAGGGCTTTGGGACGACTACCGTCGGCGCACACCACTCGGTCGGCTCATCCACAAGTGATATGACACCAAGTTTCTGCATCCTTTGAAGTTGCGGCTTTGTGTTCTCGTACAGCGGAATCGGGATGCGCCTCGGGGAGCTCAGTGCGAAAGGTTTTGCTCGTGGTTGAAGCTGACTCCTGTGTTCTTTCAGCAGCTTGCCGAGTCCTTGGAACACAGCTGGGAATTCTTCTTCGGGGTTTACTTTGTCGGCAACGGCGTTTACAAATGTCAGCATCTGTAGCTTTTTGATGGCTGGCTCGCCTAGCAACAGAGTGCAGATCTGATCTATACTCCATCTCACAAATACCTTGCAGCACTGCCAAAGCTACGGGGCGTACACAGGCAGTATCCTTTCGCAGCACATAATATAGTTCCGGGCTGAACTGTTTCATTATCATGAGGTACAATGGTTTTAGCTGTGCTTCTCGCATGACGCGTTACAGCGATACGTGGCACGTTAAGCCCTCCGCGCATGCACTTCGCAATTTCTGATATAATGCAGAGATTACCGGCTGGTAGCCGTAATAACCACCCTAACCGCGATGACGTACAGCAACATGGCAGCTCCCATACACCCCAGACCATCCGCTTCCATCTGAATTCATGCTTCTGACTGGCTCTGTGCCCGGACAGCAAGAAATAAGTGGTATAATCTGCCATCGCTTAGTCTCATCTAACGCTGAGGGCACAGCATCAGGTATCTTTTTTTCGCTCTTATCTAGATCGCTCGTTTGTTTTGATGCTGCCAGGACTACCGAGGCGGTGCCGAGCTGTGAAAGTGGTTTGATGTTAAAGGAGCAGATGTCGCCACAACATTAGCGTCGGTGATGCGTTGACGATGCGAAACACCCTGAATGTTTATATTGTTTTCTGTGCCAATAATTTGCTGTTCCACCTAAGCATGGTACGTGATCGCTGCTGAAAGTGCGTCGACCGTGCTGTCAAAAAAGAACTCGGTGAAAACGCCACTAAGAACTCTGTTATAAAAAGAACCGCGTTCCTCAGAAACGCCAGTGAACACGTCCTGTGCAAGGGGGATTTCCGAACATGAAGAAACGGCGAGGTGGCGTTCCCGCAGGGCTTTTTGCGTTTTGTATTAAATGCAAGGAGCAAGTATCGACAAGGTAGGCGAGCTTACGCCAAAGAGACGACGAGCTGACGACGCGATGCGCATGAACACGTCTTGAAAAGGGCTCTCGCCTTTCCTATTGGCTAT
Source organism: Rhipicephalus appendiculatus (assembly GCA_030522465.1). Classification (NCBI taxonomy): domain Eukaryota; kingdom Metazoa; phylum Arthropoda; class Arachnida; order Ixodida; family Ixodidae; genus Rhipicephalus; species Rhipicephalus appendiculatus. The sequence continues at coordinate 6,117 of JALIZH010031049.1, read as the reverse complement.
TAAGACCTCCAGCTTCCACAGTGCTGCAAGGTACTTCTGAGATGGAGTATAGGACGTAGATCTCCTCGGTAGTAGTGTGGTTGCGGTAGATGAGCTCGAGTTGTACCACTCTTGCGGCTGGAAGAAGCTTCCCATCTGGGCCATACGGCTGACAAGGAGGAGCTGAGAGAAGCGGTCTGTCCTTCAGTGTCTCGAATACCTGCGTAGGGAGGACGGTTTCGTCGGCACCAGTGTCAATTTTGAAGTCTATTGGCTGACCTTGAAACAATACTGTTGCTTCCCAGTTTCCAGCATCCGTCGTCTCGATCGCTCCAAGAATCCCGATTCTAAAGTTTCGTTCTCGGTTTCGACACAACCGAGGCGTCGCGACATCCATACGGAAACATAGTGGCCTTTCTCCCGACAACTGTTGAACAGTTGTATCCGGTGCACAAACCAGTCGGCGTGCGTCAACGCAAGGGAAAAGCGGCGGTTATCCACATGGGGCATCACAGATGACACCTCCTGGTGGAGCTCCGCTTGTTGCTGACGGACACTCTCAATCTGGCGGATGGAATCGAGAGCCTTTTGTAGAGTGAGGTCTGCGTCGAGCTGTAACCTGGCACACAGCTGCTTGTCTTTTATCCCAACCACGAGTCGGTCGAGCATGAGCTCTGTTTTCGAAGAGCACCGAACTCGCAATCTTTCGAAGGCGTGTGGAGCGCAGTGGTGAAATCTTCGACCGACTCACCATCTTGTTGCACTCTGGTGTTGAACTTGGCTCGTTCGAAGACTACGTTGCGTCGCGGAATAAAATACTTGTCGAACTGCTCCACGACTGCGTCGAATTTCTTGGAGTTCTCCTCGGATAAAGCAGAAGGTAGCATAAATTTCCTCGGCTTGCTCACCTATGATGTAGAGTAGCGCGTCTGCTTGTTGTTGCCCGGGCTTCATGCACAAGCCTGAAGAGGTTCGGAACCGTTTAAGGCGCTATTTCCACTTCGGCCACTCGCTCGGCGACGAAAAGTTGAAGGCGTTCGACGGTTGAATAAAAAACGACGCCATAGCCTCGAACGTTAGACGGTCGCTGTGCTTGAGTTCCGAGAGTAGGGAGCAGCTCATCGGCGCTCTCTTGCTTGCGGCGTCCTTCGCAAGGATGATGACTAGAAGCCGATGTCCACTGTTAACACCTGTTCTTCTGACACCATGTTGAAGTCATCAGGGATGAGCGCAGAAGTCAGTAGGCTGAGTTACGTGGACACACGTTAATTCGAAACCGTTCTCGCCTACGAGCCAAGCCAGCGCCATGCGCACCTCGAGCACACGCTGTCACGAACTTCGTCTGGCTTTGCCTTGATGGCAGCATCTACAACACATATAACGAAATCCTGTTTATAACAATCTTTTTCTGGAATTCGTCAATTTCATTATATCCAGGGTTAACTGTACATACCTTTTCCGCACTGTGACTACTGTACTTACTATGATAACGCTCTACTGGTGTAAAAGAGAAATCCAGCTCTTTTTTCGTTGGTAACAAAATATGACACAATAGTGAACACACCCTTGCGGTTTGGTGTTTATTAACTCGTCCTGCGGCTAGGATATTGAGGATGATGGTTATGATGAATTGATTGGCTGCCAGATTTTTTTCCTACAGAATAAAAGTACACTATGCATGAAACTTATGCGTACTCATGTATTGTTGTTATTGTTACTTATCATCCGTGATTGCAGTGAATATGCTGCTGGTTCGACCTACAACGATTGAAAACGGCGCAGGACTTGTTCTCAGCGGTATTCACTCCTGATGTGTATACTTACGTCGCCCCAAAAGGGCTTTCAACGCTGCAAACACCAATCCGACAGCCTTATTCTTCTGAAAGCGTATAATGGACCTTTCCAGAAATTCCGGCGCGCCACCAACGGCGGCCGCAAAGCGTTATGGGAAGCCGGAGCGCCGGCCGAGTGTCGTCTGCTCGCGGAAGCATTGGCTCAGCTCGTTTCCAGCGTGCGGTCGTACTAGCGCGTCGTTGCACGAACATCGCACGTGATAACCCTGCTTCAGTCTGCACTCAAATTGGAGGCAAAACCCAGAGCAACATGGATAATACCCAGGAAACACTAAGTATCCTTGACTTATTACTGAGACGGGGGAAATGCTCACGTACCCGCGAAAAGGCTAATTTAATTGGAAACTCTATACGGCGTTCCCGGCGAGTCCCATGCGCTTTGTTGATCGTATTTCCAAGTAGGGAAGCTCTCCTCGCTTGTTTTATTGTCAGCATGACAATAAAAACATTATTAAGTACTTTTTTGTTAGGCACTATCGCTCGTGATATGCTTCCGCGTCATACGCAGGACCATGGCACTTCGCGCATGATGATCGATGTCAAAATCGCACCCTTATAAATGGGTTCGAGCCCAACTACGCTTCAAATGCTGCGTGTTAGAAACTTTGCACTTGGGACGCTGAGAGTAGTGAAAACCAGCTATCAACACGCTCACAGAGCGGACATCAAGTGAGTGCTGTCGGGTGTGGAGATCGCGTAATCACGGCACAGTATCGCACTGCATGAAGCGAGAATATTATTCTGCACATTTGACTTCCTTGTATTTGTTTTCGAACAACGTAAAACATGGTGTATCTGTGGCGTGCCTGTTTTCTGTACCATGAGTTGGAAATTAACTCAAGAATTTTGGACCTGATTGCGCAAAGGTCGTGACTCCCGAGTTAACAATGTTAAGGAATATATAACAGAATGATCGTTCGTGTGCATAATTTACACAATATTCCATTTTACTGTTTGAGCTCCCTTGTTTCATTACAGTTTATGATTGTGGTAATTAGTGATTTGTCGTTTGGATGCAGATGCCCCTCGGCTGCCGAAAAACATACAGCTGTTCCTGTAGCCTTTGCCAAAAAGGGCAATGGACAAAACAACTGAAGGACTTGCCACGGGCCTATTCATAAGGAAAAAAAAATCTGTAGCATGTGCATTCTCATGACGCTAATAAGCACTCATTATCTGGGTGCTTAAACTACAACTAGCACTCTTTGCCTTGATACATGGAATCAAAAAATTATATGCGTGAAGCCAAGATAGGTGACGCCTCTAGGTTTATGGTGAATAACAAGCAAATCCGATTCAATATAATCAAGCAGCAAACAGCAAAATAAACACTACGTAAAAGTGCAATAAAAAACTCGCAGTGTTTCATATGCATTCACCCGAGACGACTTGAAGGCGAAAGCAGTCTTCTTTTTTCTTCAGTCGATGTATTCCCGCACCCCTTGCGAATGTTTTCTGCACCTAACGTGGTTTTGCACTGGTTCTATGACCGGAAGCATTCCAAACTTTCAGCACGTGCCTTACCTGGTTTTGCCCGGCCTCCGTGATCGGCCCACCGATCCCGGAGGCAGTGCAAAGCGACGATGTCGTGTGATGACGTGATCATGAGACGTCATGATGACCTCACACATTCTGATTATCTGTGATGTCACGACGACGTCATATGGTGACGCCATCACGTGGTGATTTTTGCATCACTCTTGTTGACCCCGCCGCTGCGAGACGCCAAAGCCACCGACGGTCAATTTTTGTGTTTTTAGGTGAAAACTTTAGATGCCCCATCAAACGTGAAACTTGACCGTCGGCGTCCCTCGTCGGCGGCGTCGAGTGATGCGAAAATTCATCATCACGTGATGACGACACCATATATGACGTCAACGTTCGCCAAATATTGTGACCTCATTAAGACGTCCTGTGACTTCACATGATCACGTCATCACATAACATCCTAGCTTGGTCAAAGGTGGTCTTATGACGGAGGCAATGCAGAATCATGAGGTACCTCCGATCTTCGAGGCAGTACAAAACCTCGTTAGGTGCAGCAAGCTTTCGAAGGGTGGTGGAATGGTGGCGGGCATGGGCGTAGGCAGGGGGCTGCAAAAAGCGGCACTGGCCCCCCCTCAAGTCACACCAGCACTTGCCGCCCACACAAGCTACACCAGTGCTCTCCCCCTACCCCAGCCGCGATGCAAGACGGGTTAGCACACAAGACAAAATCCTGCTGACACTCATGGACTGGCGGAGTAGGATTATTACATTGACTAAGAAGAAAAATAAGGTGGCTTTCGCCTTCGAGTCTTCTTCGGCGAATGCATAAGAGACGCTGTGAGTTTTTAACAGGGCATCTAAGGCTTTCGCCTTTATAAATTCGCGTAGTTACACGGCATGCTTCATGTTTAAAGTCCCAGCCCTGTAATTACAGTGAATGAGAACACAAGCATCTTAACAAAGGTCAAACTTAGCTGCAACATCACAAAAAATTCAAGTCTTGAAGTAGCACCGAGAAATGAAACGAAACGTCCGGTGTCTTTCGCGTGTTACCACATCCAAGAACAGAGCGAGCAGGTTTGTCGCCGCTTTCCTTCTTCTTCAGCATGTTCATTGATGATTCTGGCTATTTGGGACGAACGACACAGTCTAGTTTGCGTGCATGAAAGTTGGAGTGCTGAGAAGCAGCCATTTCTTCACAACAACAGCACCTTACACCATTCAAAACCATTCACGGCGACGAAAGCAGGCGAACGCGGGAAAGCGTCTGCTCTGCCCGCCCGGCGCTCCGCTCTCCCATAATGCCCCAGCGCCGATCCGCCAGGGGGAAGGCGCGGCGCTGCGATTTCTGGAAAGGTCCATTGTGATTTCGCACAGTCATCGCGGCTTCGGGAGGAGGAGGGCGTGAGTAGGGAGAGGCTTCAGTTTTCATCCTTCCGATCCTCGGGAACGGCCGGGGGGAGGGAGGTGGAGCGCAACTCCGACCCTCCGTTCTTGAAGGCGCTCAGCTTTTGTAATCCTTATACAGGACAGAACCAATATTCCCACCTATCTGCGCAATAACGCAAGTCTCTGTTCCTAAACTGCTTTTATTGCGACAGCAATTATATGGACAGTCTCGACGGGTTCCTGCCGCCGCCGTTGACGTCGCCGTCATGTCACGTATGAAGTCCAAATTGATATTATGTTGTCCTTCAAAGTTATCCCTATCACACATGGTACCGTGTTTCATCCTGCTGAACTGTTGCTGTGATCTGTTTTGTTTTTTTTTTTTTTTTTTGTTGCCTTGCTATTTCCACGCACCGCGCGCTGTTAAAAATCGGGTGCTCTAAAGAGATACGAACGTGCATGCTAGAAAGCAAACTAAAACTCAAGCCTCTTAAAATGTTTTAAGCTGCCCTTTTTTTCCTGCTCACCATGAAGAACACTGCCGAAGCATCCGCGGCGGATGAAAGAAGGGGTACGGCGCGCGCATATATGCGCGCTATACCTTTCATTGTGGCAATAAAGAGCGAGATAACCGTACAGCAAACAATGCATCCCACAGAAAGAACATGTCACAGCAATGTCCCGTGTGCTAACGAACATGCAAGATCTCTGAGGTGTCAACGTTGCTGCAATACCGTAGAGGTTTTCGAGTGGTGAGACCGTCCGCTATTCACGCGGTAGGTACTGGGTTCGACACCGAGTGCCGCAGGGCGCCTACAGGTTCTTCTAATGAGGTGAGAGACATCCCTTGGTGGCTTTGAATTATAAAACGGTGTGACTTTATAAGACGAAAAGAGCTGTACAACGAAGTATGCCGCATGTTCGAAGGCGCTCAGGGTACTGCACCTGGCGTAGATCGTCACCGTCTCGGAGCTTTCCGACACACTGGCGGACATGGCAAGCGTGGCTCCCTTGTAAAGCGAACTGGTGAACCACTTGAAGAACGAGGTGTCGTCGTTCACAGGGACCACGTACTCGTACCGACGGTTCACGTCGGCCACCGACGTCCAGCGGCGTCAAGCTGGTCTCGGCGCGCAGCAGCTTAAGTCGAGCGCGTGGGTGCGTGCCAGCGTCACATTATCCCGCCACCGGGCGTACTCTTCCCGGCCAGCGCGTCGCTTTAAGCACCGCCGATTGCACGACGCGCGCGGCCTAAGGGTCACGCGCCGTTTGGAGAGAACCTCCTGCGTGGCGAAAGTAGAAGGTAGAGAGGCTTAGCTTTCAGGCGGATAAGAATAAAGCGAGCTGGTCAATGTTGATAAGGTTTGCAGCGCACCGAAGTGTTCAAGGAAAGGAATAACCAACTATT
>JALIZH010031048.1:0-12377 GCA_030522465.1 Rhipicephalus appendiculatus | reverse complement strand
ATGCACGATGCTGTGTCCGAACTTTCCAATAAGAGTACACATTTTGAAAATTTTATATGTCTTGAAAAAGGATGTAAACCTCATTTAGCTGACTGAACTTAATTCCTGGCTGTTTTACAACCTGTATTTATAGCCTGTTCAATTTTTATGCAACCTCATGGTATATTCAGTCCTTGGCTCTAATGTGTCAAGCCACCACCAGGATTGATAGGCAATTTTTAATTTAAAACTTGTTATTGCCTAACGTAACTTTCCAGTCATGGTATTCGGATTCATTTTACATGAGGTAGTTTCGCATGAGCCATAAATTCAGCTACTAAAGATGGTGAACTACTTTACCGGTAGCAAATGATGGCACGGCACTAGCTGGCATGAAAATATTATAACTGTAGGTCTACTACTTAAGCATAATATTCTGGCGAATCATGGTTGTGAAATAATGCCTAGTTCCCAAGCTATTAGAACTTTGCATCATCATATGAAAATATGTGAACAAAGGCAAGCGTGTTTACAAATTTTGGCAGGTGGATCTATGGTCGACACCACAGGTCTTTATACAACAAAGTTGACTGCACAGTCGTGTATCATGTTTCACGCCTGAGGGCAAACTAATGCACTATAAAGAAATTGTACACTACCATGCCTATTCCACAGTCGCATTTTTCTCAAAAGTGTTGAAAGCCTTCATTGACTTATCGAAGTGCCTTCATTTGTAAGCAGACACCAAGTCCCTTGTGCATGCCGTCTGTTTGGATTTAAATGCATACTGGCATTGCTAAGTATATGTGTCGTGCCTTGTGATGTTTTTTTTTCTATACTTTCGGTTGTGCTGTGTATCTTGTTTCCTGTGTTCAATAATGGGCATACGTTCTGTACTGTAGATGAAAATGTGTATTTTTACATTGACATTATGGATGTTATTGTTTTGATTCCAATAAAGTACTAAAATTCACATTTTTTGTATCAATTCATGTTTAAGAATTTCTAGTGCATTCAAACAAAAAAGAGCTTGTATTATGCAAAAGAAATTGTTCAAACACTGACGTATAGATCAGTGGGTCTCAGCCACGTATGTTTCGAAAACCCCCTTGTGGAATGAACAGTGGACGTGATGAAGGTATAAATTAACTCATGTATTGTGAAATAGGTGCCCTTTATTTCACTGTGCGAAAGAATGGTAAAACTGAAGTGTCACGCCAGTTTGATCTCAACAGCTTGTCAATAAGTTGTGCGGTCTCCAGCCACATTCCACCTGTTTCTAGCTATGCTTGCTCCTCAAATATGCAAGCCTGGGAACTGCATATGTCGCAAGATAACGGCAACTGAAGATCTGCAGCCATCTCATGGGGATGGAAAAATGTAAGTCAGCCCCGCCGCAATGCAAATCAGTTGTGCGGTGAAGCATACCAAAAATCAGATGGGGCCCCCTTGTAGTGGACAGTATGCCTTGAAAAGGGGCGCTTTTATCTTTTGTTCGAGGGGGATACTGTAGATAATCCTTGTGTTATACCAGATGGACTGAACAGATTATTCTTGCAAAATATGCAAATAAGCGACAGGCAGTGAACGGAAACAGACCAACATTCATCGAACATGGATGGGTTGATCATTTATCAACGGTAGCATAATTTGTATAATGAGTTTGGCCGCACCTAAAGGTACACGAGGTAGTACGAGTGCTCGTGGCACCACTTGTGACCTGCTGTGACAAAAGATATCCTACGAAATATAAATAAACGTTATTTTCAGAAGAACAGCTGTTTCACTGAGGCATACAATTACGCCATTTTTCTAGCAAATACTGCACAATTTCTTCAGGAGGACCGCCAAATACACGCGGACGTTCGCAACAGAGAAGCGCAACAGTATTATCTTGTTATTAGGGGAGACGTTTCACTCGCGAGTTAGTGGAGCTTGGTGCACGCCTACGACGTTCATTATAATGGCGCGCGACAGCAGTGGCGTAGCCAGGGGTACGTGCCCCCCCCCCCCCCCCAAATTTTTTTCGTCATGGCATACAGAGCGAAAAAATGACCATCAAGGAGGTGCCCCTCCCGAAATCAAGGCGGTGCCCCCCCCCCCCCCTCCGAAAAAAATTTCTGGCTACGCCCCTGCGCGACAGTGAAGAGTAAAGGTTATTTAGTGAAAAGGTAGCTAGTCTCCGTGTATAAAAGCAATTAAATACTGACTATGACTAATTGAGAAGCACTGTATATCGCGCCTCAGCGCGCGTTAAGTGCTCATGGTGGAAATATTCGTCTAACTGCTCGGAAGGTGCCGCTGACCCGGCGTGCAGCCCGCAACAGTACGTACGCGCGCAATAAATACACATGGTTGTATATGTAAACGCTAAAATACCCTTGTAACTCAGGCATTGACTTATGTAACAATGAGATGCCATAGCACATGGTCTACGAACAGCTGAGAACGCACTGGTGCCACTGAAAACACTTGCTGCTCGCGGCAAAAATAACCAGAATCACTCAACAGCACACGCTCGTAGGAATACACATGCGTGAGTTTCGCTACCTGAAGGTACTTGTCACGCTGGTATCTGCCAATTTTGGGCGAGAAAGACATCCACAACTTAGGGTGAACACTCAAAAGGACACACGTTTATCATAAATTTGCTTGCGGCACGACAGACGACGAACCGAAGTCGGAGCATAAGGTGCTAACGGAGGTCTCCGCGAGTTCATGACGCCGCGTAATCTATTTACGAACTTAATGCAGGCGCAATGCACGCTGACGATGCAAGAACACAAGTTGCAAGCTCCACCCCCTTTTTTTCAAAGCACTTTGTGAATACATATGCTTGAGAAAACTCGTCGCACCATGCGGTGGCTCTGTGGTGTAGTGGTTAGCGTGTTTGCTCTCGGTGCGTGTGGTCAGTGGTCCGAATCCAGTGTTGTGTATTATTTGTATATGTATGTATGCACTGATGTATGTCTTCTAATTACCCCCAGTATTAAGTATCAATGATATTAATCCGTCAGACGCTCTTACAGTGCCAAAAAAATTTTTTTTGCAGCCGCTTTGGCCGCCTATTAACAGCACGCCACGCGTAAGCGCTGCAGGCTGTATGACCTAGAATCTTGCAAAAGCAACGTCAAGTCTATTGTGTTGCTTTCTCTGGGAGCCTGCTGCGTAGTCACATAACGAATTGACTAGCAGCGCCGTAATTTGGACAGATTTTATGCCTGCAGGCGTGGATTCGAGCGAGTATTCGACTGGCAGTGTAGCGAAACGCTTCTAAACATCACGCCTTCATTAACATCTCCCGTCACGACAGCGGGAAGGTTCTCTTTAAGTGTTGTAATCGCGAGCGCTCTGCGTGTTTTGGTTGCGTGGATGTGTGCGTGTATGTATTTGTCTTTCTTTTTGCGCTTGATTAATTTTATACCAGAGCGATTTCAATGTGCCAGCTTTACTCTCTCGGTGGGAGTGCTTTCACTCTATCGCAGACGGAGTACTGTACTCCATGAGAGGGCGTTGGATCACTCTCTTTCTAAAGAGAGTAGTTTCACCCCGGAAAAAGGAGTGCCCTGCGGGACAAGCCAAAACTCTCGCAAAGGGCGTAAAAGCACTCCTTTTGTTCTAAGAGTGTACGGCTGGCAGTGTGGGCGATATGGCAACAAGGGAGCATTAACCGAAAAGTCAGAGAGGCGGAGAGGACTTATTGGATGACAGCGATGGAAAAGAAGCCGGCTCTCAGTGACTACCGAAAGGGAAAAAACGAAATAAGGAGGGAGAGGTTTTATGATAATTCAAGGGGAAGCGCTTTACTGTTTGAGGCAAGGTCGGGTTGCCTTTGAACGCGTAGTTATAAAGCGAGATTCAGTAACGAAGAAGAACAATGTAAATGCTGTGGGGGGAACTAAGGAAACGATGGAACATGTACTGATTGAATGTGGCGATATCCACCCAGATATAAGTTTTGGCACGAGTTTCATGAAGCCTTGGGTTTTGAGGACAACAATGGAAAGCTGAACACGTCCGCGATGGAAATAAGTAAGGGACGGTTAGAGTATTGGTGGCAGAAAAGTAGAGATAAAGGACAAAAATAAATAATGAGGAAAAATAAGGTCATTCTGCCTTAAGAGGCAGAGAGATGGACCGTGAATTTATATTTTTCTTTAGTATAACAACATAGATTTAATCAATGTAGATAAGGCATTAGGCTAGCATAAAAAAGAAAGTTTTCTTTCCCTATTTTTGTCGAACCTGGTGGCAGACATGCCACTGCCCCGTTATCAGGGCTGGGCAAAGATACATTGAAATTGTATCGCGATACGATACAAGATACTCAGGCAAGAAGTATTGGAGATACAGATACAAGATACTACCGCAACAATTGTATCCGATAGGATACTTGCCAATTGTATCTTAAGATACTTCGATACATTTGTAAATTTGTTCTTATAGACCCCCATAATGTAGTAGCGAAAGCCTATGCACAAAAAGGTCTGCTTGAAAATTACTTAAGTGTGACCATGCTCATTGCATTTTAGTGAAAAGTCTTATTATCTCCCAAGTTTTGTCCCTCTTGCATAAATTACATTAATTGACTTCCGAAAGAACTTATGAGGGTTTGCTTTAGCTGCTTAACAGGACAGCTCTTTATACATTTAGCTGACAGCGGTTCTCGTTTGTCATTTCTGTAATTGATGGAGGTCTCTGCTGAGCTTGCTGACCAGCTAGCAGGTTGCCATCTAACCACATGGGCTTCAACATGAAGCCTTCGCACGATGGCGAAAATAATAGTGTGCAGTTCTACCTTGTCCATAACAGACTGTTTATGCCCTACCGAATCACCGGTGTGCAACAGCAACAACGCCGGTAGCAACATTTTTTTGTGACGCATTGTGTGTATGTAGAGCACATAAAACTGCAATTGCTTTTTCATATTCTTCTCATCTGCTGCAGTGAAGCGTTCGTTATCTATGTACTCACTAACGTGCAATCAATTTTCTTCAGCGAGAGGACATGTGCCCCCCACAAACACCTCAGAGCTATTATATTGTCACGTGGTGTGACTATGCAGAAAGCGGCAGTCACTCAGGTAGAGACGAAACTCTTTATTGGGCTAACTCGTGCCCAGTAAACTAAGCTATTCAAAGTACAAGCAAAGTGCGCTGTACACTGATAGCGACGGTAAATGTCATTGGACCTTTGGTAATCGGATGATAAGCTTAACGTGTCTTGTTTTATACATCAGTGATCACACCTTCCAGCGTTATTCCTGGTGCTCGCGTAAGCTCCCGAATGTATTAGAGTACTCGCGTACTGCGCCTAATCTTAATAATTGTAGCGAAGCTTTGGAACTATACAGTGGGTCATCCTCTCCAGCGCCTTCTAGTGGGTCGCCCTCTTCGACGAGAAAGAGTAGCTCGTGCTGAGAGTCGGTCCCCGCCTTGGCTGTCGCTGTGTGCATCGTCGCCAATAAACGTCTTAACATAATAATTGTTCAATTTTTACGCCCCAAAACCACAATAGAATTATGAGGGACGCAGTAGTGAAGAGCTCTGGAAATTTTGACCATCTGGTGTTCTTTAACGTGCACCTAAATCTATGTACAAGCGCCTCTAGCATTTCGCCTCCATTGAAATGCGGCCGCCGCGGCAGGATTTGTGCGTAATCTTCACAAAATAATCTGAGACAATCTTGAAGATTCCGAAACATTGTGGCATGGCTTGCGCCAAGCGGTGATAAGTTTTTTTTGTAGTTGAAACACGGTCACACCAAAAAAAAAAAAACAAGAAAAAAAGGAGCGCGTTGCTGTATAGTTGCACAAATCGTCGCAGGACAACACGGCTATTCAGGCTATTGCCGCCTATAGCTCCGATTACCCGGTAATTAGTAAGAGTAAAAAAATAGGAAGGCCTAAGAAAGGAAAACGTTCATAACTAATATAGAAAAGTCATTGCGTATCAAAAGTTCATCGTGAATAAGTATAGGAACACGATACAGGCGGCACCCCTAATAGCTATGAGAATTAAGCATGAAGTATCGTCAGCTTACCTGTTAAGGTAAGACGATAAAAAAAATTCAGTGCCTATGGAAAATTGCCTTAAACGTCTCGTTGGGACGCTTATGAGAAAAACGGACCATTTGGTATAACAGTGTTTCTCGAATCCTCTTCCTAAGATCTTTTAGATGTCTCCTAATTATTTCCATTTTATAATGCAAACTCTATTTTGCTATTATACCAAGCAAGGTCGGCATCTGGGCTAGTTGGTATGGTTCCATATTAGTTAAAGAAGTGCAAACTACAGGACGAACAGGAAACTACAGGTCGCTGTGTCCACTTCTTCGTCCGGTAGTTCGCGCTTTTTGAACTAATATGTTTACCAGGCAGTAAGCAGAATTGTTGGTACTGTGTACTCAATGCACGCCCACATAATAACATATTTGTTTCCCAAATCACCTTGGCAGAAGTGTAAACTCAAGTGAAATATAAATGTGTAAATGGTAGCAAGACTAAAGAATACAGTTAAAAGTAAGGATAAATCCCAGAGCTTACTTTGGCAGCACGTAAGAAAAGACATATTGAAGTCGCCAGACCAAAAACAGTTCAAAGTCACAAGATACAAAGCAACCCCGCGATTCAGATTTCGTAACTAAGCGCCAAGCAGGAGAGCGGCATCGTAATCTGCGCGACCATCGCCGCATGCATTGTGGTGCGCGGCGCTGGTAAGTGGCTTAAGATAAGTGTCTTGGCACTGACACAACTAAGAAGGAAAAAAATCGAGAAAACAAAAGGCACGTGAGCAAGCCCGCGAACATCTACGTTCGCGCGCTTGTTTCTGCCCATACGGCGCGAGCACAGTCATGCTGCTCTGCCTCACCAAAAGGGACACGCTCATCCCATCGCCTGCCCTCACTGGTGGACTGTGACGGAAAGATACAATTATGTCGCTGTCCTTAGTTTTATTCAGGTGGCTTAGTGGCAGCAGTATCGGCTTCACAAGCGGAGTTCAGTCACCAACTGTGGTTTCGCACGGTGGTGTTGCGATAGCAGTATCTTGTATCTTAAGATACACGATACATTATCGAATGTATCGAAAATACAGATACAGATACTCGTCTTGCGAAACGTATCGCGATACAGATATAAGATACCCAAAGAGTATCTAAGATAGTATCTAAGATACATGTATCTTCGATACTGCCCAGCCCTGCCCGTTATAAAGGGGACGCTCATAGCATCCATCCATCCATCCACTTCTTAAAAAATGGCGTCCTCCTTGCCGCACGTGAGCTCCGCTGACCAGGTGTGTTTGTTTTTGTAATAGCTAAATAAATCTTTCTGATAGGGAATTTGTATTGCTCAGGATTAAAGCAAAGGTGTTCCTTGTTTGTTCTGCATGCAGTGTTTCGCTTTTCAAGTCTTAAATGAAGTGAAATATTTTATTTATATGCCGTGTTGCACATGTGCAACAACGGGCAGTAGTGTCCTACTAATTCACAGTCCCAGAAAACGCAAAGAAAACAGGAAGACAAGTTGTAGGCTTGCATTTAAAACGAAAATGAAGGTGCAGACGCCATAAGAAAAGTCACGAAAAGCTTTTATTTGAAATTGCAGCTTGTTGCACATATGCAACGTTGGGCAGTAATGGAGTGGAAGGCCTAAAAGAGGTAAACGCTGCCTGAGCGCACATGATTTTTTTTGTCAATGCAAGGACAGAACAATGATATTGACTGGATTGTGCGTAAGTGTTCTAAGACTGGTGGAAATGGGTGAAGCAATTACGGTCCTTATTCAGGCAGAGATAGACCTGGCACTTTGAACAAGAAACAAAGATCTAGCCTCCTTTGCATGCCTTGCATCTGGTTTTGCGTTCGTTCCAAAGTGGCCAATGATGTGTTCCGTCGTTTTGGACGTCTCATGGTTTTTTGCAGTGAGGACCTTCTAGACCATTAGATTTTCCTTAGATGGTCGTCCAGGTGCGCGCTTTCTGTAGAGCACCAATGCAGTGCGTGACGTTTATGCAGAAACCACGCATTCACTGCTGCCATTTTGATGGTGTGCCAGAATATGTACATGTAAGCGATAGCTATAGCACATCTTGTCTAGACGGTCAACACCCGCCATTGACATATTGTACATTGGAACAATAGCAGGGCACTCAACTGGAATATCTGTCTTCTGATTTTTGTCCCAACTTTTCACGGTTGTTATTGGGTCAACGCCTGATGATGAGTGTCACTGGCCTATTGTCGAACCACTTCACGGCAACCATGTTTTTCTCACCACATGACGCAACGCAGAAGTCCAGTGAGTCACGACCTTTTTTCTTCATGTCTTTCTCGCTCATCAGCTTGCATGATTGTAATCTATTCTCTCGCACAGTGCCGATGTATGAAATTTTCCTGCTTGTCAGCTCGCTTACCAGGTGAGGACTTTAAAAAAAGTTGTCATCAATGATGAGGTTGTTTTCACGGTCAGGGAGGCTTGAACAGAGCTGGATGACTACTACCGCCCCAAGACCAAGCTCATATCCACCTTGATCCCTGTAGAAACCCTTGCTAGAGGCTGGGTACACGTCGAAATCGTAGCAAAGCCCCGACTCTCCTGCCCGGGCCCATAGATTGAGGCCCCATTTGCATTTGGGCTTGTTTGGCAGGTACATAATGTCGGAAGTGGCCCACCTTTACATAGGACATGGACATAGGACATAGGAAGTTGTGACATTGTAGTGGTTTCGGCGCAAAAGACCTTTTGTGCCGAAACCACTGCAATGTCACAACTGCATGAAACTAGGCCACGTGAGAACCGCATGCGAAAATAGGCTAGTATGTTCTCGCTGCGCTGAAGCTCACTGCGCCGACGATTGTATAGCCAATGTCCTGAAGTGTTCAAACTGTAATGGACCTCAAGAAGCTTCCTCAAGAGAGTGCCCAAAAATGAAGAGGGAAATTGCTGTACTGAAACAAATGGCAAGGGACCATACAACACATCGCGAGGCTGCCGAAACCATCAGAAAGCGGCGACATCGGCACCGAGGTTCTTCTAAGAAAACCAATGCCTCTGCATCTACAGCGCCCCTTGAACGCCCTGCTTCACTGGCTACCTTGTCAACCGGACCCTTCACGGCCTGTACGAATTCCACTTGGCCTACATTACCGAAGCCACAGTCCCACGGATCCGTGACGGCCGGCGTAAACGACAACACTAAGAAAGGCATGGACACATCTGACGCAGCTTGGCCTTCGTTGCCGAAGTCGCAGCGACATGCAGAGTCAACGTGTACGTCGGTAACGGAGAACCCTGAATCAACGACTGACCAGTTGCCTGAAGAAGACAAAGCAATCGTCATAGTTCTTCAGTCACTCCTGGACGCTCTTTCCATGATCGTCGGCAAGTTTAAATCACCATCCGCTCAGTCCGTAAAACAGGTGCTGGATGGCCTACGTCCAGTACTCGCAAGCCTTCAGTAGGCGCCATTATGTCTACCTACAGTGCTACGTCATGCGCCCGAGATCCTGCGCTCAGTACCATAGAACGCAGCAGTGTTTTTTGTATGCTTTTTTTCTCTCTATCTCTCTATCTTTTAACCCTTCATTCCCCCTTCCCCCAGTGTAGGATAGCAAACCGGACGCGCGTCTGGTTGACCTTCCTGCCTTTCCTTCCTTTTCCTCTTCCTTCCTTCCTTTGGCGGTACTGGCGTATTGGCGACCTTCTGCGGAAAGGAATCAGAATCTCATCAATACAAGACTTTGTTTTCTGTGGAATTTTCAACATATTTTCACGCAGTTCTGAGAGCCAGGAGCGCACCTTCCAGCATTTGTCTTCCATCGTTTCTTCTGTTGCAGCATTGTTGTCGACGAAGTTCAAGTGACTAGTTATTCTCTCGAATCGGTTCCGAGACATAACTTGTGCTACAAGGTCATACCTGCTTCCCTGCTCCCAGTTGCACGCACATTGTGCATATCCACAAGAACCATACGGAAAAACATTCCAAGCACAGAAGTTAGTTCTTCAATTGTCATGCCCAGCGCGGTTCCATTTTTTTTGCGGGTAGTACTTGTTCGTTTCTTCAACGACGCGTGTCAGCATCGTTCTTGACACAAACAAGTCAAATAGCTGCTTTGCTGTGTGAAGCTCGGAGGGAGGCAAAGGCAAGTCATTTTGGAAGCAACTTCCCGGTTGATTAAATGATGTTTTCTTCCACGTATAGCGCTTCTTCGCGTATGTCGCTTTCAAGCCTGTTGTGGGTTCTGCGACCTCATCCTCGGACTCCATCGAACTACTTTCTTCATCAGAGCTTCTATCAACAGTTGCCGCTCCCACTTCATCATCGCTGCTCTCATCGGATATGTCACTCTGGTTGCAGTCAATGTGGCGAAGCAAGTTGTCATTTCCAAAAAAAACGCTTTCGTCGTGTTCGTGGCAATCCATAAAACAAAGACGACGGCATACCAGCCTGAAGATTCCAATAAGAAATTAATTAAAAGCAATTTTGCTGCACTCTAAAACCACACAGGTTGTCTTTAGCACAACAAAATGACACCAACACACTGCTAATAAGAAGGATGCAGTCATGTTGCATATATGCAACAGCCGTTCAGTAGCGTATGGGGCAGACTTTGCGCCCCTTTTCTTAGGTGACTAGTGGGGCGGCCGCCCCCACTGCCCCCCCCTCGTGCGGACGCCTATGGTTGTCGTGATGGAGATGTGGTTGTCGTGATGGAGACACCAACAGATATATTATATATCAATGTGCAATAAACATTCAACTACTTTCGTGAAGACATATTTCACTTTCGTGTGTTATACCGATTCCTATATCAGAGGGATCAACTACAATGTTTTTCTAGGGTGTGAGAAACACAATCATTTGGAAATACAACCGCACTTGTCAATGAGCGACTCTCCTCTCGCAAAAATAACTGTACCAAACGAACTTATTCGAGGGTAAACAGCGCAACGGCAACGAAAGAGAGAAAACAAGACGCGAAAAATCGCGACTCGCCCGAGCAAGCACTTCAGGTAAAACCAACATATGCTATAGTTAGGTTCAAGCCTCGCCGACGCACATTCGCTAGGGACGCTTACCATTGTGATTAACTATAGCAAGCTTATCGTAACCCTTTCAAAACTAACAAGCGCAGAGCAGTTGCGCTGTCAAGCCGCGATCCGCCGCAATAATTCCGGCGCTCTCGCTTTTCCCCTACTAATGGTGCCGCGGCGGCAGCCCGGAGCACTAGGCGTGCCACGCCGTATCCAATACACGCGGCAGGCCGCACCGTGTGTTTTCATTGAGCGGCCGTGGTATGGGGCTGACTTCGCGCCCCCCTTCCTATTATGTCAATGTATGGGGCTGGCATTGCGCCCCCCCCTGCCCCCCCCTCCCCCGTGCGCACGCATATGACTAGAGTATCAAAGAGAGAAAATATAGGCAGAAAGAAGGAGAAAGCGAGAAATACAGAAACAGAAAGGGAATAGAGAGAGAAACATATAGACGGAAAAAGGAAAAAAATAGACTAAAAAGACAAAAGAATCCGGCAGATCCCACGCACCGGGGGGAATCGATGAAATGCGAAGCAGCCAGCAAGGAGCGGCATACATGCACACGACGTGCATGTCAATATTTTCATGCTACCACCCGTCACGTAAGTTGGTCACACAGTGGCGTCACGCAATACCAGTTTAGATGTATATCAAGCGAGCGAAACGACCGCGAGCTCACCATGAGCATGGCATGTAAAATATGCCATTAATGACGTGCAATTCATTGTTTTCATGTTACTACCTGTCATCTATATGTTCGTCATGCAGTCATGTCACCCAATACCAATTTTAGTGTATATCAAGTGATTGAAACGGCAGCGAGCGCGCCATGAGCGTGTCATGACATATATGACTTGCATATCATTATTGCAAGCTTGTTACCTCCTGTCATATATGTTTGTCATACAGTCACGTCACACAACAGCAGTTTTGGTTTATATATACATATTTTATTTTAGATGCGAAGCATCTTATGGCGGGGGTTTGTCCGTCCCTCCCGCGTACCGCGTCCGGTCACTTTCATGAAGTAGGGAAGCACCCACTATGCGAACCAGAAAACCGTAGTACAATAAGGCCGTCAACCACTACAACAGACCCCAGAGTCATGGCCGAGAGCACAGAGTGGCTGCTTAGCAATGGCTAGGCAGGTGGTGGGTGCAAGCAAAGAATAGCACGCACTACACTCACAGAAGTAGAGGGAGTACTTGAAGAGCAGGGCAACTTCATTACTCTCGCCAGAATTCTTTAACTCCGTAGGGGAGTAGCGCAGAGTTAGCCGCCGAACGTACTCTTTCCTTGAAGGAAGAGTAAAAGAGGCTGCGAACGCTCTGCTACTCAGACGGAGTTCCCAATCTATGCAACT
>JALIZH010031047.1:0-20666 GCA_030522465.1 Rhipicephalus appendiculatus | reverse complement strand
ATTTATATACACCGTGTTTTCAGCGTGTTTTCAACATTACCAGCGAGACGGCGCAAAGGGCGTGCTCGGCGGGGCTTTAGCTCAGCGCCCCGCTCGTCGCGACGCGCCCTCTCAGGCGCTCCTTTTCAACGCGTACTTTGCCCCGCGAGGGGTAGACGCAGCGCACTTATCTCGCGGTAGGGGAGAATAGTATGCCTTGGGTTTTCGCAGGAACGATTGCGTCGTAGTTACCGAGCGCACGAAGGTCACTTCGCTCGTTGCAGTCCCCCCGTTTGCGAAATGAGCACGCTTTTCAAACACAGCAAAACACAGCGAGCTGCCTCGAGCTCACTTGAAGTTCGCGCTCGTCTGTACCAGTGAATACGTTTCGTGCGTCGTTTTTTGTTTGAGCAGCGCGTTAAGTGTCGAGCTGTGAAGGGTGTTAGTTCGCTTTCGTCATGTGCGTGTTGTTTTCGTGCGTCATGTGCGCGTGAGCAGCGCACTGCACGTTTCGACCTGCTTGCCATTCATCGCTTGACATTCCAATTTCTTGCTATCGAATTCATTGCTTCCCCTTGTGAAGAAACTGTGACTTCTTTTCTTTTCAATATTTTGTTATCGCGCCAGTGTTAGGGATGTTTTTCGGAAAAGTTACTGCCGTGCCGCACAGTCGGGAGGTTCGCTGAGAATTCGAGAGTCGCCCGTGCAAATCACAGAGTTGCCAGTTCAGCACGCCGCGAACAGCCGTGCCATTTTTGCTTTGCGAGGCCTAGCTCCTTCGCCAAGACCGTCCGCTTATTCTTTAGGTCCTCATCCAGCTTTGATAGGATGCCTGACTGCGACATGGGTTGCATTGACGAGACAGGCTAATGTAAACATAGTACAACTACGCTACCTCGAGCTGAGCAGGAGGCGTCGACGCGTTGAAGAGAGCAAAAAAAAAAAAAGCGTGACAAAAAGGTCATTTGTAATCTAAATGCGAAGGCACACGAAGGCGTATAATGGCCTCCAAGATTTCCGCGCACTATTTCGAAGGCTACAATTCGTCGCTGATGCGCAACTCGCGGCGCGGCGCGCGTGTGCGCGTTTTGATTCCGGTGACCCGACGTAATTGTCGCGTCTTCCGCAACAGCGCGCACATCACCTGTTTGTACCTGAGGGGTAGCGTACATTTGCATCAAACGTCGCGGGGTCGAAATTGATTCGCAACAACACAACTCTATTACATTGCAGGCTAATGCGCCTTGGCCCGGACCGCAGAAAAAAAATCACAGCATATCCACGGAGTGAATGATGATGAGTGGGCGAAGCTTCGGAGGTTCATCGGTAAACCGTGAATCTTCCGTGAAATTCGCCCAGTACATCATCAAGGACGTGACAAACACTGTGTGTATCTGGGGCGTAGCCAGGGGGGGGGGGGGGGGGGCTTATGGGGCTTCAGCCCCCCACGAAATTTTTTTCGTATTGTTTTGTATCGCCGACCAAAAGAGCTAGCTGCACCGGTAATCATCCTGGATTTTTTTTCTAAAGTTGCTTTTCGCAGTCGAAAAGATACTTCGGTGTGAACATTGCGGACCCCTGCCGTTCCTTTATCTGGCTGTGCAGCGCATGATACCGTAAGAAATATTCTGTAAAAGAAGGCGTAGTGCCTTGTATTGTCATTTCAGCCGTGTCACCGCGAAGGAGCACTGTTATTGACATGCAGGACGCTCTGGGATAAGATATATAGAAGAGGCCTCCAAAAAACCTCAACTAGCGGGCCGCAGTAACGAAATTTAGTCCCACAAGCGCTGGGAGGACAGTGAAGATGGTGGATTCCGGGGAGGGGGGAGGGGCGGAGAGTTTGAATCAAAATGTCACCAAACGTTTCCTCTTGAAAGAATAAAGAAATCCTTTCCTGCATGGGTCATTTCAGAAGGGTATTTGACGTCACGTCTCGGAAAACACATGGATACTGATTTTCAGAATGACTAAAATCTGGACGCCGATTGTGAAATATGGAATTTTCGTTTCACGGTGATCTTGCAACTTATCATGAGCGCATGGGGTCCCTCGCGCACGCGCACAAAACGCGTGAGACCAGTCCCCGTCTCTGTAGCTTGCCTGAACAAAGAGCAATTGTACGTGGTAGGCGAGAAAATAATTCGAATACTATTTAGCAAACTCGCAATGCTATTCTGTCTGAAGGCGCGGGCCACTAGCAAGGGGTCCGCGGGCCGCGTGTTTTGTCCAGGCAATGCACTATATTCTTAGAACAAAGGGCATCTTCTAATTTGGGCTGCTAGGGTACGCCGATCAGCGGGGGGTGCATGCGCCCAGTGGATAAGTAAGGGCGGGGTTAGAGCACCCTTGATTCACTCCTTAACTGACCACTCTGACCTCAAAGTTGCTCTGATGTATTCAGTGTTGCCGTGAGCGGACATTTTTGAGGTCAATCTTCGGAACACACCCATTTTTTTCCCTGTCCGAGAAGAGAACCCGCGTCGACGACACTGCTAAGGAGACTATAATATACTAGCAATCCTGCTTTGCCAAAATTACTTCCTTCTAACGGTGATAGTGCTTCGAAGAGCCATCTTGCCACCAAAGCATGATGACTGTTTGTGCTATATATGTGGCGTTTTTTTTCCTAAATAACCAAATCAGGAAAGGGCTAAATTTCACGGGAGGGTAAAACGTACCAAAGTATATTTCTCTTTTAAACGAATTGTAATCAAAATGGGACAATTCCTCATCGTAACGTCAACTCAAAAAAGCAGGTTTGAATTTAAAAAAAATCTGCGAAATCATTTATCAGCTTGGATCAAACTGAGTCAGATCCATTAAATCAGTGCTGCTTCAACAAACACGACCAGAACAACCAACGTGACCGGATCCAATCTGTTTCATTTGAGTCCTAGTAGCTTTCCTATATTGCTTTCATTCGACAACCTTAGCGCTATATATCACGGCCTCCTTTCACTCCGAAACGGTATATTTGAAATAGAAGGCAACTGAAATGAAGATATTGAGCACCGCTTCATTCCTTCAAGAAGAAGCGATTCGAAACGGCGTGAAATCAAATGAGCTAAGAAGATGACGAAGAAGAGCTGAAACAGTTTTCAGGCTACAAACAAACGAATACATAACCAAAGAAACAAACAAACAATCAAGCATTTTTTCTGAAGGCCCTCAAGATGCCAAGAACGACAAAATGCTGCCGGCAGTCCAGAATGGTACACATTTTCCCTGGTAGGACAACTCGCCCTACAAGTGTAGTTATCGTCGTTACGCCCATGCAACAAAAGGCGGCACCGACGGAAGCACAATCATGGTGTTAATGTTGTCGCAAAATATTGCTGCATCGTTCATTTGCTGGCTGCGATTTAGACTTCTTTTACGAGCTAAGTCAAGCGCAAATGAAATGTTACAATTTCAATTAGCCAAATACAAATTTTACTCCGGAATACTGACGATAGTAGGTTACAAAAAATTTTAGCCGCAATATAGATTTCAGGTATTTTGGAGACATGAGCGCACTGACAAAAAAATATTGGAGCTGGCCCGACCATATTGTCCGTAGCAAAAAAAACTGCGTTTTTTTCCGTTTCAGTTGAAGCGGACCTGGCTTTTTTTATAAGGAAAGCGCCACATATGTATTATCTGGCTAGAATGGTTCCATTTCTACCGCGCTGTTATTTCGAGCTCAGTTAGCTCGGCGTTTTGCAATACTACTAATAATAATAATTTGTGGAGTTTGACGCGCCCATAACCACGGTATGGTTATCAGGCACTTCGTAGTGGAGGACTACGAAAATGTCTAGCGCTTGTGTTCCTTAACAAGCACTTAAATCAAGGAGGCTCGCACACTTACAGTGGCCTCAAGCATTTCGTCTCCATAAAAATGCCACCGCCGCGGCTGGGATGAAAACCACATCATTCGCGTCAGCAGTCGAGCACCGTAACTACTGTACCACTGCGCTGGCTTGAGTTTTGAAAATTTTGTTTGCTTTGTATTTTTTTGTCTTTTATAAATGCGAGTATCACGAGGTCAACGAACATATATATTTAATGTGTATTCCATAGAACCACAGCTGTCCATATGAGCTAGGTTGCCTCGTGACTCAGTAGCGTAATGTTTTGGGATAAGTGGTGTTATATCTCATAAAGCACGTGAATGGATGTCTATACAACTGTGGAAACGAAGCAGTATGATAGGGGCTCATTCGCAAAACATCGCGTTGTCTAAATAGTATCAGGTAGCATCCCACATTCCAAAGGAAATTTTAGATTTAACTTCTGCTTCTATTCACTCGTTCGCGGTCAGAGAAGCAGGTCATAATTCCGCCCACCGGCAGTTCATCTCAGCAATACATGAACCACTCATTATTAAGGTTCGCAATGAGTGTGAACGCTTGCTTCTTTTTCATGCAAATAAATTATATTAGTTGCACTTTCTAATAAGAAAGCGTAGCAGTATATATTAAGTGAGTCGTCAGGTGGAAATGTGGATAAAACTGTCTGGTGGGTAGACAAACTTACGTAGTATTGCGTTACAATGTGCACTACCAGAAGGTAAACATGATCACCGTGTCTATGACAAAGATCATATATGTATATAAGTCTGCTAGACGTAACGCTGCTCTTCGTTATTGTTTTCTTCAATAGTAAGCTGGCAGATTTCGAAGGCGAGCTTATTCTAACAGTGCGAAGTATAGCGGGTAAAACAACATGCGCACACAGCATGAAAAATTGATAAGATCACCGTTTTCACAGATTTTAATCAATTAGCTTCTCTAAACTAAGATAATTGTCAGGTTTGTAGTGAATTCTGCTCGATCGATTCTGTAGATGGATCTCCAAGCACGAGCGGTAACACAGGAGCATGCAAATGCACAGCAAAATATAGCCAGGTTGAAATTTAGTGCATTATTTTATATTATAATTTATATAATCAGTTATAAATTTTTGTTTTCTAAATGGCTTTTCACATTACTTAACTTAAATGATCTAGTGATCGTAACGTAAGTATACGAACTTTCCCACATGAAGCTTTATATTCCAAAGTTGTAGTAAGATTTATTTCCAGTAATCATGCAAAAATACGTGACGATTGCGGTGCTTGATAGATCCTGGTGGAACTATTGTTCAAGGTGAACAGCTGGAGAGGAAAATTGTGAGGGCCTTCTTAGGAAACGTGTGATGCAGCTACGCCACTTCAGTAGACTTGAGCGCGAAATGTAAAGTTTTGGTAGTACTAGAATGCCACTTAAACAACGTTCACTTTTGCGAATGGGTAACAAAGAATGTACTGCGTTTCCAGAGCTGCATAGATTTTCGTTAGTTCACTCGGGCAGCCCCATGTAAAAGAATTTTATATGTTTCCTCCGCTATGGCAAGCGGGCACGTTTCACCGGACAGGTGCTGTGAACAATGAGAAGTGCAAAGGAAAACAAACACTATGCATTTCATTAGATCACAGTTTTATTGCGATAGCAATTATATGGACAGTCTCGACGGGTCTTTGCCGTCGCCGTTGCCGTCGCCGGTGCCTTCGCCATCATGTCGCGTATGAAGTCCAAATTGATAAGAACCCCCTGCCCATCGTACGTTCTACCAGCGGGTAATAGCGGGCGAGCGGGAGCGGGGAACGCGGCTGAAGCGGCGATCAAACGAGCCGGCATCTCCGTCGCTCCGAGGCGCATGCGATAAGATCCCCCCAACTGTTCAACCGGCCTCGCCCGTCGTTCGCGAGCGTGAAAAGACGCGAGGGGGGGTGGGGGGTTCCTCGAGCGACCTTCGATTTTACGACCGCGGTCGTCGCGGGCGCGCGTTATCTCCCCATCTCGGCAGCCGACAGCGGGCGGCCGGTGTACCCTTCTACGTGCTACGCTCTCAATGCGAAGATAATTCTCTTAAACAAGCGTTTTCTAGAGTTGCGTGAGATCGGATCCAATAGACTTAGCTGCCAGCCTCACTTCGTATAACATTACAATTTGTTGCTATCGCATGCATTGCTTCACCCTTGCGGTGAAACTGTGACTTTTTTTAACAGACTCTCTGCTGTAATAGCGCCATCATTCAACTAAGACAACATTTAAAAGGCTGGAGAAGCAAACACACATCTCTCGCTCATACATATATATATATATATGGCGTTGACATGCGAGCCCCCCCCCCCCCCTCCCCCCCCCCCCCCCCCCGAACAAAATTCCTGGCTACGCCACTGGTGTGTATATATACAAGAAATTTATATTTTATGAGCCGTGATTTTCCGTTGTTTTGTTTTCGTTTCTTCGTTGGTCGTGGTTACCGTTTACATAAGCCGTGGCTTCCGTTCCCCCTTCATTATAACGGCTTTATGGTCGGTGAAATGGAGGGAGAGCGGTTCCTGGATGGGTCGTAGTGGAAAGTTTGCAACGACGAGATCGATGCAGGTTCCTCGGATGGTGGTTGGTTGCATGTGGTCAAATGATATGCATGCGAGACCATATCGCGATGCCATGTGTTGTAAGAGCCAACTGTTTTCAGTGATGTCAACGTTAAGGTCACCCACCAGTAGGGTAACGGGACACGCTTATTCTTCATAGTCATCATCGTCATCGTTATGACGCATAATGGAACGACCCACGGCGTAAGGAGCTTCGCCCCTAAAAGTAGTATCACCCCGAAATTCGTACGAGCTGTGAACGAGTCACCGAGGTTTTACTGCATATTATTCCACATGATTGGGGCAAACAATATACGACGGATAATTTACATTTAACAAACTTTGTTTTATGATTTATCGTGCACCTACTTAAATTACTTTTTGTGGCTGTTATATCTTGATGGTATAATCCTGCACATGTTTTACCAAGCTTGTTCGGTGGCGATAAAGCGACTTCTAGACGAAACCTGTTGCATACGTTTTCTAAGTTATGTGTAATCTCGTGCGCAAATTGTATTGAAAGTATGTTTTTATTGTCATTTTGTTCTGAAAGTTACAGAGTACGTAACTAATCAGCTTGTTTGGTGGTCTGTACAGCACGTGTTTTGATTATGCTGCATTTTCAGCCAGGTAATTAGTTGGCTGAAGCTTTCATTAATCTTTTGAGGGCATGACATCGTCAGGGCTGCTCTTGCCTGAGTGTGCGCGATATCTGTTCCATGAAAAAAAAATTCACTGACTGTTAAGTGATCTCTGTATCGCTTGGGGGTGCGTGGGTGCGTATATATGAAGCAGTCTTTCTGAAATAAATTTGATTGCTTGTGTAGCGAGTGCCATGCCCTCCTTGTTCCTTTTTTCCCCGTCCAAAGTGCGCTACTTCCCAATACGGCATTATGATCAGTCACCAACGAGCCCAGATCTGAACCTACAACGATTTACAGTTAATTACCATCACAGCTACAGGATCAGTAAAATCTTTACCAATAAACACGTGAGGTATCCTTCGTTTGTTCGTCGATGTCTAAGTGTGGCTGTTTTTCGTCGACAGAACTGTTCGCTGTAGGCCCAGGGCAAACATAGATAGCCTACTCGACAGCCTTCAAAAAGCGGTATCACGATGATGACATGCCGATTTTTTATCCACCTTCAATAAAAAGCCACCTCTGATAATTATGATATTTCATTGATTGATTTCCGAGAACATCTTGGTCGTATACTTAAAAAAATTACACCATCTCCTGCTAAAGGGAACCATGTGTAGATGTGAAGCAGCGGGCGCTAACGCTTACACTGGCGGCGGCGTTGACGCTGGCGCTCATCGCAGCGTTGCGCAGGAGAGAAAACTGGGGAGACGCAAAGCAGGCAGTGATGGAGCGGTGTTTCCTACTGGAACATGCCAATCGCTGC
This sequence comes from Rhipicephalus appendiculatus, assembly GCA_030522465.1. Classification (NCBI taxonomy): domain Eukaryota; kingdom Metazoa; phylum Arthropoda; class Arachnida; order Ixodida; family Ixodidae; genus Rhipicephalus; species Rhipicephalus appendiculatus. The sequence continues at coordinate 12,871 of JALIZH010031047.1, read as the reverse complement.
TAATGGGCAATGAGAGACAGAAGACTCCGACTGGACACAGAGACCCGCAGTCCGCCTTTAGTTTACGCGCACGCTGCGAATTTTTATTGTTCAACAACGCACAAGAGAAATCTCCCACCGGCACCACCTTGCAGGTCAAAATCCATTGCCATATATACGGAGTGGCCAGTGAACGGTTGTGCAGCCCGAGCAGTCGGTTTTTTCAACCAAGAAACTCGCTAGCAGACGCTGCTGGCGTCCGCGTCGCGAGGCGACAGAGGGGGGAGCGTGGGAGAGGAGAGAGCGGGGGGGGACGCGCATGCGCAGTGGGAGTGTGGACGCCGCGGGCAGGAATGCCTAGAGGGGGAGAGGGGGGAGCGTAGGAGAGGAGAGAGAGGGGGGACGCGCATGCGCAGTGGGAGGTGGACGCCGCGGGCAGGGATGCCTAGAAGAGAGAGGGGGGAGGGTAGGAGAGGAGAGAGAGGGGGGACGCGCATGCGCAGTGGGAGTGTGGACGCCGCGGGCAGGGGATGCCTAGAGGAGAGAGGGGGTAGCGTAGGAGGGGAGAGAGGAGGGGAGACGCATGCGCAGTGAGGGTGTGGTTGTCGCGGGGAGGGATGCTTAGAGGAGAGATAGGGGGGAAGGAGGTTTCTTATTTATTTTTTTTTAAAGGGTTTGCGCATGCGCAGTAAGGGAGGTCACGCCGCACACCACCACCACCGGATTAAGCTTCGCCATAAGATGCTTTACATCTAAAACACTTAAGGTCCAACATATTTAAGAACCTGGGCATTATGGTGAATTGTCGTTTCAAGGAGAAACAGTTTCATTTTTTATTTATTTCAGATAGAATTATACCTTGTCTTTTTTATGTTCCTTGTACCTTGGTCATCTGATGTACAAATACATATTTTAATCCAGCGCGATTACAGGAAAATCCGTATTGTCCAACTGGCTATACTCACAGTGTGCTACACAGCTGCGGAGAAAATATATATCAACCATCGTTATATGCATCCTTGAAATGTGTAATTTTTCCAGCGATGCACCGAATGAGGGCGGGTGGTCTAAAGTTGATCGGACCGTGGCTTTAATTGAGCAGCTGAACGCAACGGGCGGCCCTTTTGTTCCCGGTACGTGGTGGAATTCTTCGACGAAAATGCTTCTTGCAGTGAAGACATAATTGCTTCAGGTTCTGCACATTGTGAGCACTCGGCGCAAAACAATACATGAACCCCGAGGGAACCAACTTTAATTAAAGCCATTCGTTGTACACGTGTTACTGGAAATTGGAAACTTTCGACGTGGGCTTCTTGAGCTTGACTTCAATTTAAATTTCGGAAGGAAACGCGCCGCTCAAACAAAAACGACGCACGAAACGTATTCACAGCTACAGACGAGCGCGAACTAACACGTGTCACAGTTGTTACTTCGCTGTGTTGGAAAAAGCGTCCTCTTTTTCGCAAACGGGGGTACTGCCGCGAGCGAAGTGACCTTCGTGCGCTCAGTAACTACAACGCAATCGTTCCGGCGAAAGCCTTAGGCGTACCATTATCCTCCACCGCAAGATAAGCGCGCGCCCTCACGGGCGTCTACCCCCCACTGGGCAAAGTGCGCGAGGGAGATGAGTGCATGAGCGCGGGCGTCGCGACGAGCTAAGGCCCCGCCGAGCGCGCCTTTTGCGCCATCTCGCTCGCAATGCTGAAAACAAGCTGAAAACTCGCTGTATATAAATAGCTCGCCGTTTGAACGTTGTAGGACGTCCGCTTTCGTGGCTCAGCAGTTAGCGCCGTGCGCTGCAGAGCGAGAGGTCCCTCGTTCGATGGCGCGTCGGAAAGATTTTGCTGAATTATTTTTCTTTGTGGCTTTTATAAATATATATATATATATATATATATATATATATATATATATATATATATATATATATATATATATATATATATATATATATATATACGGGACATGACGGTGACGGCGAAAACCAGCCGAGAGTGTCCACATAATTTCTATCGCAATAAAATTACACAACAGTCACCTTCCCTCCGTATGCTTCGCATTACATCGATTCCCGTGGTACGTGTGATCTGCCGAATATTTTTATTTTGAACACAAGTGGTATTTATTCAGTCCACTTGCCTTGTGAGTGTGAGACGCGCTCGGAGACGCGGCACTGGGCATTTACTTTGAGTTTAGTTGTGTATTGGTTGATTTTGTTGCGATAGGCAAATATATGCTCGTGTGGACGAATCAAACTTTTTAGAAAGCGCAGTGTAATTGTAAATTGACCCGCTTCAGCTACTAAATGAAACAAGACCCGCAGCACTCGTGCGAGCACTTGAGCAAGTAAGCTTGACCTCAGTACGCGTCGCCGCCGGGACAAAATTTTAGCTGTAATGACAATGGCTACGCTTTGTTTGAGGGGGAGCTTCGCAAACCTTGATTACGAGCGACTTTCTCTGCACAAAAAGCTTAGCAAAAGTGTCACTCGTATAAAATACAATGGATCGCGTTCTTTGGAATGGAAACCCTCAGAACTGCCTCCTTTGACTCTATCCGAAGTTTCAAAAAGGCCGACATGGCCCGAGTAAATGTTTTCAAGGCCGTTTGGTATATAGCCGAGGGGCAACTAAGTCATATGTTTGGGTGAGATCGGCTCTCAGCGACAGTGTTTAACCATTAAAAAGGCGGAATTTATGACAGAACAAGCCAGGGAACCAAGAGCTAAGGAAAATAATGAAATAGCTGGTTCGCGTGATGACTAGAGGCCGGATTTTTAGGCACTTAAAAAGTGGGTTTTAGGCGCCAAAAATAGGCAGGCCAAAACACAGTTTTAGGCTTCCAAAATCGTAAATATAGGCACAATAAATTTTTACATTAAGTCAAAACAGTTTAACATAGCCACGCGATTGTCCTTTTTTCCGCACGGTTCGTAGAACACAGTCTCTCCTTTTATTCTCTGTCATGGTGAGTAAAGTGTCCACCGTGGGAATCGACAGTCATGGATCTTTTTATTTTCGGCATGCACAGAAACAGGTAGTTAGACCGCTAAAAAAACAGAAGGGAGGGATGCCTCGTATTGGCCGGGTCTAATCTCGTAGGGTCAGTTGCTACTCTGTCGACGAACACCTTTAAGGGCCCCTCACCCGGTCTGAGCATTTTGAACTCACAAGTGTTTAGCATGAACTGGGCGCTCACGATCACGTCTGTCAAGATTTGCAACGTTACGCGCCGCGGAAAAATGTGAAAGTTCAAAATGAACACCGCTTGTCCCTTTCTCGCAGGCGCGCGATCCAAGATAGACGGGTTGACGTACAACAAGGAATGCTCCTTATCTGAGCTCTAACGTCGCTCCTCTACGTAGACATTGGTGCTCTGACATCACTCGCAGTAGCACGTGACACTGCGAGAATTATTCGAGGCGACATGTGTAATTTCTGTAATATATTGCTTAAATAGATCAATGAAAGTTGAGAGAAATAATAAAAAACACACAAGCGGAATGTGTTTGCATTTTATTTTTTATTTCTTACTTCGAATCGCAGCGAGATGCGAGACTAATCTGCCTGCATTTCGTATGCGTTCGTGTTTTCGCCGTTCCCGCGTCGCGCCGGCACCAGCCCTAACAGCGCTTGGCGCGATTTTGGTGCATTGTCCCTAACAACAGTTCCAGCTGTGCAACGCGGTGTGTCGCGGTAAGGATACATGATCCGTGCCAGCCTCTCCAAACGTGCGCGCACTGAGAGGTCCATCCCAAAGAAACAGGCAGTGCACTACAGAGAACGCCGAAACGACACAACACCGCTCGCGTGCACGACCTGGCTCAGGCACGTCATGCCCACGTGACCTTGCGTGCGCATGACGCCTCCTCGCATAATGGTTTTGCTGCTCGTAATGAACCAACTTAAAAAATTATTGTGGTCCAACGCTCTTCATTGGGAACGCATCAACAAACAAAACCAAACCCGCGTGCACATCACATTTTTCGCACTTTTGATCTACACCCTCCTTTCGCCTGACAGCACTCCATGGTTTCGCATTCGTCCGTCACCTTCCCGCGGCTGCACAGAGGGACCTCCTATTTTTTGCCCACTGCCACACCCATGTCTTCAAGGTGGTTCACTTCCTTGAGAACACTGGAATGAACAAACGGTTCTAGAAGCCACCCGCGGCGTCCTCGACCATGGACGCCACTCTCCTCTTCTTCTCATCTCCTCTTCTCATGTTTATTTCCCCTCTCCCCATTCCATAGTAGACGTTGACTTGCTCCCATTTAGGGTTGCAGAAACAGCGTCTTTTCCCTCTCCTGAACCTCTCCTCCTTTAGCCGCTCGTGACATCTCAGCGCGTTAGCGTAAGATGGCTGGCGCGTCCCATTTTACGGCTGCTAGCGGTTGTTTTCCGGAAATTGGTTGAACTAGAAGGCTAGTTCAAACCCTATAGTATTCTTAAAGGTCAATGTTGCCTGGTAACATGAATAACGGTCTGAAACAGCACTCGACAGTGAAATTTGAGGTTAAATAGTGTTCATTTAGGCACCCATTTGAAAATAGGCATTTGTAGGCACTTATAGGTGTTTAGGCACGATCGCCAAAAATAGGCATTTATAGGCACGATAAAAACACTATAAAAGCTCTTCTTAACCTCTAATTCGTGCTCATATATCAATGTGACGCGATAGGAACGCAAGGAAAAAAATAGGCATTTGCCTATAATCCTGTCTCTAGTGATGACTTTATGAAACGTTGCGATCAATTAAATTATTGAGTACATCTTGTTGAAGAAAACGAGAAATTGTTTTTCCTCTTTAACTCTTACCCCAGTATTCAGAAACGCTCCTTGACTTGAACTTGACTTGCCACCGCCTTCAATGCTATGCAAACGCGCTTCGAACGCGCTGTCTTTAGCCGGTGCCAAGGCAGCAGAAACGCGCTTCGAACGCGCTGCCTTGAGCCGGTGGGAAGTCAAGTTCAAGTCAAGGAGCGTTTCTGAATACGGGGGTTAATAGGCGCTTTTAGCTGACCGCTCCGCTCAGCCAGCCAGTGGTAGGGCCACTGCTCTTGCGCCAGACGGTCAGTGCTGAGCGTGTGACGGGACCGTCGCCGCGTTTGTGCACTGATGCACTGAACGCGCTGCCTCAACGCCGCGCGTTTGAAACGCGTTTCATGCGCTGATGGCGTCGCGCTTTACTTGACCGAAAGACGCTTCGCTAAAACCAACAACGCGCGTCGCGCTCCGGTAACGTTGAGCGTTTGAGCGGAACGGGAACGGACCGCAGAATCGGTCAGCTAAAAGCGCCTGGGAACGCGTCGAGCGTCTGTACGAGCGCTACGTGGCTCACGTCGCGCTCCACATTTTTCATGTGTTTCCGTTGGAAAAGTGCGTCTGACCATCGGAAAAGCGACACCAAACGATCCGCGAAGTTCAGGGGAACAGTTGGACACGAAACAAGTGGACCTCGAACAAACGCACGGACCGAAGACTTCCAAAAAGAGTGAGCTCAAGTGGCGGACGAGCTGCGCTGAACGCCATCTCGGCGTGGTAGCTCCGGCGCCGCCGGCGTCTAGGGTGCCACATCGACAACTACGCAGCCGCCTGAACGAGAAATGGAGCCGCAAGCCATCTCTTCGACACCACCACCACCAGCAAGCACCTCAACTACCACCACGGTTGAGGACATGGACGTCGCCGGACCTTCGACAAGCAAAAGCCAGGGCAACATGCCAACGACAAATCACCCCGGAACCTTCCAGAGAACGACGGCAGAGGACGACTGGCACACCGTCCTCACCTTACGGCAGAAAAAAACAGCAAGCGAGAGAAAAGAAACAGGGGCAGCAGAGACCCGAAGAACAGACAACAGAAACTCAGCCAAGACCACGACGAAGAAGGGGGGGTCAAGCTCCCACCGCTTCCAAAGGACGATTTTAAGATTGTAATTAGGCCTCACCAGGGCTTACCACTGCGCTCAATCACTACCCCGGAGATGGCAGCGGCAGTCACCGCAGCTTGCAAACACACCGTAACAGGTGAGCACTTTCTGTTACGGATAAAACCGGGATCGAACATAGTCATTATATCAACCCCGGAGCAACAAGTGGCGGAGCGGCTTCGTAGCATAACCGCGCTCACTTTAAACGGTCGTACACATGCCGTAAACGTGTACGCGGCGACTGGTGAAGAAGCCCTAAGAGGAGTGATACATGGCATACCATCCCGCACCCCCGCTGAAACGCTGATGGCTAATTTGCGAGTGCGAACGCAAGGAGTGGAAATAATACAAGCACGCATGATGGGAGAAACAAAGAGTGCAACGCTCACCTTCTGTGGCCCGACTCTCCCGCGCTTTGTGTATTACTGCGGAGGAGAACTGGCCTGCCACCCGTATAGAGCCACAGTGCAAGTGTGCAAGACCTACTGCAGCAAGGGCCATCGTGCAGATGTGTGCCCTCAACCGGACGCTCGCGTCTGTCGCATATGCGGCACGAGAGACCCGACCGACGGACATATGTGTGTGCCAAAGTGTGTCTCGTGCGGAGGGGAACACGTCACAGGTGACCGCAGCTGTACACAGAGACTCAAGCAGCCGAGAGCGACCGCCAGGAAACCAAAGCGCCCGCCCAGCCCTAATTGTAAGGAGTTACGCTGGTTTTCATCAGAAGAAGAGGAATCGGAACTTAGCGACGACAGAAAGCCGCGGTCGGCGAGCCGACACCGCACCCCTACACGCCACGATGGAAAAGCAACCCGAGCCTGCTCCAAGTCTCCTCCTCCACGCAAATCAAGGTCGAGGTCAAGGTCCCGGAAACGAGCAACAAGCCGTCCGAGACGAAAAGCAGAGGAATCGCAGACTCCCGTTCGAGCCAGCGCGGAACCTGTGGGGCAGCAGCAGCAAGCTCCATCTACGAACATGCCGGTAAGCTGGGCTGACGTCGCATCTCACACGACCACCCCAATCACAAAACACGAAGAGTATCAAAGAATAATTGCAGAAAATAAGCAACTTAAATCCAGTCTTGCCGCACTACAGACAGAGGTAGCAGCACTCAAACAACTTTTGGCTAATAGGACGCTAAGCCAGAGCACACAAAACCAAGAGACACAAATACAAACAGGCGGAACACAACCACCTACCCCCCAAGGCACAAAATGTGGAGGAACAACTGCAAAACATAGGAACCCAACTCCAACTTCTGTTTGCTGAGCTGGGAAATCTTAAGAAATACGTCGACGACTCCATCAAAGGAGTAAAAAAGTCAAGAAAACGGGGAAACTCAAGCCCTGGAGGCCGCAGTCCTAAGGTCTTGGCAACGACTGACACGGATACATTTGAGAGCCCATATGATGGCTAGACACATCACAGGTCACCAAGAGAATCTCGAATTATGGCAGTGGAACTGCCGTTCACTGCGCAACAAAGAATCTGCGCTAACACAGTTCGTGCAAGCCGCCGCAATTGCGCCTGATCTCGTATGTTTGCAAGAAGCAGGCACACCAAAACGCTCAATATTGGGATACACACTCCACACAAACACAAACAACACGGGGACGGCTATTTTGGCTCGGAAGGATCTCGTTGTAAGCGTGGAAACTGTACCAGGGATTGACATACCCCACCAAATAGCTACAGTATGGCCTGTTAAGCGAGGTCGCCCGAAGAACATCGTCGCGAATGTCTATAGCTCGCCTCGAGAACGCAAGGCGGACTTCACACCCATCATCTCGCACGCTATGAACAGCGCGAAACGAGGTGAAGGGGTAATAGTGCTTGGGGATTTCAACGCCTGGCATACAGAGGGGGGCTACAAAAGGGATACGGCCAAAGGAATCAGCTTGCTGAAAGCAACACAGGTTCATGATCTGATTCTCATCACGCAACCAGACTCTCCCACAAGACTGGGCAACAGTGTAGCTAGAGACACGGCTCCTGACCTAAGTTTCGTCAGTGATGACCGAGGAGTCACCTGGACTAACCTAGACGAAACACTGGGGGAGCCTCAGCATCTCTATACAAACGACAAGAATAAGACAGCCGACAGGTACTGCACGTCTCACAGATTGGAGCAAATTTAGGGAGTGCCAGACTGATATTCAGAACCTCAACACGATAAAAGACTGCATGGCGTATATACGGCAGGCGGCGGACCAAGCCACTAAACGATTTCACACAACACCGAAAAAACCCAGCCATCGACAACCATCTTCTCCACCTATGGGAGGCTAGAGGCAGCCTCACCAAAAGATGGAAGAGACAGCGGCACAACCGAAAGCTCAGAGAGCGCATAGCACAACTCACGGAGGCAGCCAATGCATACTCACAAGAGCCGTGCGCTGCTAACTGGAGGAGCTTGTGCGACTCTTTTCGGGGAAATCTAAGCACGAAAAGAACTTGGGAAATCCTTCGTAATATGCTTACTCCGGCTACCACACGAAGAGAAACCACGCTCGCCCTGCGCCGTATACTTAATCACTACGCAGGCTCAGACGCGGACCTTCTTCGCGAGCTCCAAGACACGTACCTGGGAGAAAGTCAAACGCAGACAACTATATTACCCTATATGGGTCTGGCAAACCCTGCCCTTGATGAACCGATTTCACTCGCAGAAGTGTACACTGCAGCGCAATCTTTCAAAAAGAACACTGCGCCCGGCCCGGATCGTATCACGAACGCCATGATTAGAAACTTACCTAGCGAAACCCTAGAGCGCCTCACAAAGCTCTTCAATGACACCATTTGGAAGACAGGAAGATCCATACCACCTGAATGGAAGGAGGCAGAAATAATCTTAATACCCAAGCCAGGAAAACCAAAATTGCTCCAGAACCTGCGACCAATATCGTTAACCTCTTGCCTGGGTAAACTTTTCGAGAAGGTCATCCATACACGACTTGGGAGGTACTTGGAGGACAAAAATCTCCTACCAAATTCCATGTTTGGCTTCCGACAGGGGATTTCCACACAGGACGTATTCCTTCTCCTTCGGGACGAAGTTCTAAACCCACCCCCCTGGAAGCATGAATAGAATCCTGCTTGCATTGGACCTTCGGAAAGCCTTCGACAACATATCTCATGACACTATATTGACCGGCCTCCAAGAAATACGCTGTGGGGAGAAAACCACAACTACGTGCGGAGTTTTCTGAATAACAGAACGGCGTCCATAGGTTTAGGCCATCTAAGAGGGGACAATACTCACATAGCGAATAAGGGTACTCCACAGGGCTCTATACTGTCCCCCCTACTATTCAACATAGGAATGCGGAAATTGGTTCTAATGTTGGAGGAAGACACAGAACTTGGAGTAGCCATCTACGCCGACGACGTCACCCTTTGGGCGACGAAAGGATCCTATGGAGACCGACAAGACACTCTGCAAAGAGCAGTCGACACAATTGAGGAATATGCCAAGAGAGCAGGCATGACGTGCGCGCCGGAAAAAATCTGAATACATACAAATCAGGCCCAAGAACACCGGCCGGACACGCTCCCCAACCTTCAATCTGGAGCTGAATGGAAACCAGATAAAACATATGTCGGAGCTAAGGGTGCTGGGAATGCTGATAGAGGAAACGGGCAGCGTATCGTTAACGCTAAAAAAACTGAAACACACAACCAGAAGCGTAGCGAGACTCATAAGGAGAGTAACCTGCAGTAATGAGAGCATGACGGAAGGAGACACCAGGAGGCTGGTACATGCCTTCATCATTAGCCGCATTACTTATGCTCTCCCTTACCAACTCACACACGCAGATGGGAAGCAGAGCAGGCCAACACACTCATACGCATTGCCTACAAAGCTGCATTGGGCCTCCCCGACTGCACTGACACTGAGCGCTTGGAAAGCTTGGGAGTATATAATACATTTGATGAACACGCCGCAGCCGTATTGATCGCGCAGAGAGAGAGACTCAACTCGACTATGCAAGGCAGAGTATTGCTCAAGAGGCTTCACTACCCATTGTCACCCCAGTTATGCGGTGAGGAGACGCTTCAAATACCCAGAGAAGACAGAGCACCCATACACGTCGCCCCGATCCCGAAAAATATGCACCCGATGCTTAATGCCGGCCGCAGACGAGCAAGAGCGGCGGCACTGGAAAGGTTACGAAGTGACCCAGACACGTACTACACCGACTCCAGTCCATACCCAACGAGGCAAAACGCATTTGCAGCGGTTGTCACCAACAGAAACCAAGCGATCACGTCGGCGACAATACGTACGAAGAGCACGGCCGTAGCAGAAGCGGCAGCCATAGCTCTAGCCATCCGAGCAGCAGAATGCAACAGACAATCTGCGCACGTCATCACAGACTCACAAGAGGCTTGCCGACTGTTTCTCAGAGGCGTCCTTCCCCAGAGCGTCCTACGCATACTAGATCCAACCTCCAAGAAGACCACGGCATCACATGGTGCCCCGCTCATGAAGGTGTAGGTGGAAACGAACGGGCGGACCGCCTGGCTCGAGCATTAACTTTCCGAGCCGCGGACATGCCGACCCGGGCGGATGACTTCATACCTACGCTTCCGCGAGATATCCTCGAGAGCCAAAGACGGGCCCGGCAGACAATGGCGCCACCCCACTCTAAACTCACCCGCTGGCAATCCAGGGACTGGAGACGCCTGCAGACAAACACATATCCCAACATACACACACTCAGCAAAATACGGCCATCTCAATATGCTGACCGCTGCCCTTGGTGCGGCGACACACCAACACTCATTCACATCACTTGGACTTGCCTACAAAGACCAGCAGAGGGCAACTCACCCCTCATCACACGAAACGAATTCGAAAGGTCGTGGGAGGTGCGACTCACCCGGCAGGACCTGGGAAGCCAGCGGGCAACCTTGGACCAGGCCAAGCGAGGCGCTCGTGCCAGTGGGGCCCTGGAATAAGGGCTCCTCCACGGACACCTCAGTTTGCCATTTAAATAAAATGTTTATTCCTCCTCCTAAAAAGCGCCTAATGTCTCGATACCTATTATAAGGAGCGAGGCTCTTAAAGCTCGAGGTAAATTGCCGCGTGCGCACAAGGGTATCACAAACAAGCCACTGAAGAGTGTGTCAATGAAGCCAGATTCGTCAAAGCACACTTAATACCGGTGTCAGACGGGCACTTTAATCGCGATCAGGGCGATCCGGATCGGTTTTCTTGATCGCGATCAACTTTATGGCCGCTGCTACACGTCCCAAGTTAATCCGGTTCGAGCTTAGGTCAGATGAAATGCACCAGGTGGCGTTAGCGTGCCCTAAAACTTGTACAATGCGTGTAACACAATTTACAAGTTGTTTATGAAACTCATTTTCTTTGTACGTAGTAGTTAAGTTGTTTACAAGCATCTGCTTTGTGAAAACTTTCAAGTTTGTTGTACGTCTGCTCGTGACGTCTGGCATCGTCGACACTTGGCAACGCTGGCAGTCGCGCTTTCTGTCGTCTGCTTTTTTGCGCCAGGCGCGCGCCACGAATTTTTGGCTGCGCTAGCAAAATGAGTGCCACAGAAAAGCGCAGAATTGCTGCTCTTCTAATGACATCTGCCAATATCGACCTAGATATAGAAGCTGCAAGAGCGGAAACTGAAGAAAGGAAGAGACGCTGGATGCTCGCTAACGCCTTAAGCACAGCTGCCGCATTGGCCGGTAATCTGGTCGTACATCGCCAAAGGTGGAAGTTCGATCGCAACGAGAGATGGTTTGAGGACACTCTACCGCACATCGGGGAACAGTTTTTCAAGCAATCTTTTTCGCGTATCAGGTGGAACATTTCGATACGTCGTGGAATCCTGCCGGCCCATTCTGCAGCGTAAGGCGACTGTGATGCGCCCAGAAATATCCGTGGAAAAAAGAGTTGCGGTGGGACTTTACAAGCTTTGTTCCTCTGCTGAAGACAATCTATTGCTAATCTTTTCGGCATCGGGCGCTCCACAGTGAATACCATATATAGAGAATTCTGCGAAGCAGTTATTGTTGTGCTGGAACCACAGTGGCTGAAGATGCCAACAGCAGACGGCATGGCCGCCCACATCATGGAATGCAGCGCAGTCTGCGACTTCCCGCAGGTGGTGGGCGCCCTTGACGGGTGCCACTTTCCCGTGTCGCCGCCGAAGGAATTCGCCAGCGACTACTACAACTACAAAGGGTGGTAAGTACTTATAAGGTGCATGCACATGCACATATTCACACAAACACAGAATATGTGAAGTTCTCTTTAAAAACAAAAGTTATTTCGCTGAACGTAGTAGCACATTGGCTTGCTAAGTGGTAAAATTCGAGAGAAATATATTAATAGTTTGTTCTGCAACTGCATGGGATATCGCTTTAGCGCTTGCGCCTCCCGGGTGAGGATAAAAAAAACAACTGCCAGCGTTTGCGACATTGAAGTACGTACGTTACAGGCTTGGTGCTTTCTGTAAATGCACCCTCATACTATTTGCAGGTACAGCATCGTTCTGCCCGCGTTAGTGGACCACCGCTACCGGTTCCTGTACGCCAACGTTGGATCGCCCGGTCGCTGCCACGACGCCTTTGTATATGTGCGGTCTTGCCTGGCCCAGTGCATTGAGGGCCCATTGTTCCAGGTGCCCGTCGTAGACATTTGTGGACAGGAGGTCCTCCGGTGGTCTTGTGTGATCAAGCATTTCCTTTGACGGCGAACCTTATCAAGCCCTTCAGTCACGGCGCATGCCTCAGCCCGGAGATGAAAGCATTCAATTATCAATTATCCAAGGCCAGAAGAGTAGTGGAGAACGCCTTTGGGCGGTTGAAGGCGCGGTTTAGATACACAATGAAGCGCATGGAATGCAAGATTGACAATGCCCCGGCAGTAATTCGTGCCTGCTGCACATTGAACAACATCTGCGAGGAGTTCGGCGAAGGCCTGATGCAGCACTGGACC
>JALIZH010031046.1:0-17000 GCA_030522465.1 Rhipicephalus appendiculatus | reverse complement strand
TTTCACAGCACGTACTGCGGTTTCGTGGCTGCGAGTCACGATCGAATAATGACTTCTCCGAGCTTCTTCACAAAAGCACGGAGCTAATAAAAGTAGTGTAAACAGAAAAAAAAGGAAGGTAAAAGGTAACGGTGAGTACTGAATAATGTACTTGACAACGTCACTCGCCAGAAACAAAAGAAGAAAATACAAGAACAAGGGCGAGACAGACCGGACATATGTCGAGTACCAAGCAAACATCGCGAAGATGTCGCCAGGAGAGAAAGGAACACAGTGATATTGAAGGCAAAGGAAACACCGCACCACTCGTCACCATCTCTGCTTCCAAACATAGCTTTCATGCGCGAAGGGTTTTCATCGCAGTCAGAGTACGAAGGCGAATAAAAAGAGTAGAAGAAGAAGAAGAAGAAGAAGAAGAAGAAGAAGAAGAAGAAGAAGAAGAAGAAGAAGAAGAAGTGGCAACATCATCTGGGAATCGGAGGATTTCGACGCGTCTGGTCGGATATGGAAGGGCATCGGCCGTGACCCGAGTACAAAGTTTGGCGGGAAAACAGAATCCGTTCAAGACGACGGCGCCGCCTCCTCCTACGCAACAAGCAAACGAACAAACAACGACGACCGCAACAACAAACCGAAACAGGCAACAACGCCTGCTGCGCAACAAACGAACAAATAACAACAACGACGACGACAAACCGAAGCAGGCAACACACACTCGGCACGTTTCTTCGTGCGTTCCGCCGGTTGCGGGACGTGGAAGGCGCGACGCTGCGCCGTATACGGGCTGAAGATGTCCTCACTTCTTGCGACGCAGCGTGGATAGGTGTGGGTTACGAATAAAACAATGACGTGACCGAGAGAAAAGTATAAAAGCGGTGGGACAGACGTGCAACGTTGAGAGGCGACTGTGCCTGAGACGTGCGGTCGAGAGGAAAAAGAAAAAGAAAACTCCCAAGGGAGGAAAAAAAAAAAACACAGAACGATCTGTCCGAGAACGGAAACAAAATCCGTCGTCAGGCCAGATACCGAACTATATTCTGGCACGTATGTACACGTGTAAACTGGGTAATACGGTGGCTTGTTTCTTTTTTTTTTTTTCTTTCTTTCTTTTTCCACAGCCGACGCAGAGCGACACTGGAAGAAAATGAAAGTCGAGGAATGCCGAGAACGAAATTGAGGTTGAATGTCAACGATGCCTCGGCAACTCAACCGTTGTTGCTGGGAAGGGAGCATTAGAAGAGCCGAAAGTAGAGGGACGGAGAAAGAAAGTAGAAGAGCCCCGCGTAATGGGGCGGTCACCACAAAAAAGAAAAAAAGTTTGCCGCAGGAAGCGAGAGGTGCTGTGCTCAAAGCGCGTATCGTATTTCGTTTGGCTCGAATCGGAAATCGGAGCCGCCACGGAGGTCTTGCACTTGCTCCTGAAGCAAGACTGAAACAAGCGATCGAAGGCAATGGCACAGACACGTGCCTCGGACACGGCGGCCGCGATGTGCATTACGAGTACTCCGTGGACTGGCAACAGATCTCGTTTTTCATCGGAGCGCGGAAAGAAAGGAACCGAATCCTATGTTTGTAGCTTGGCGGGGAACAGCACTTGCGAGTATAAGACTTGGTTCTATTCTAAATATCTTCCCTTTCTTGCGCTGCACACGTGTCCCTACGGCTACGAAATGATTGAAACAACTGCTCCGCTACTCTTTGCGTCTTTGTATTCCAAATTCCCTTTTCTCAAGTTCAGGATGGCAGACCCGAAATATCTTTCCTGGTTGACTTCCCTGCCTTTCATCCTATCTATCTATCTATCTATCTATCTATCTATCTATCTATCTATCTATCTATCTATCTATCTATCTATCTATCTATCTATCTATCTATCTATCTATCTATCTATCTATCTATCTATCTATCTATCTATCTATCTATCTATCTATCTATCTATCTATCTATCTATCTATCTATCTATCTATCTATCTATCTATCTATCTATCTATCTATCTATCTATCTATCTATCTATCTATCTATCTATCTATCTATCTATCTATCTATCTATCTATCTATCTATCTATCTATCTATCTATCTATCTATCTATCTATCTATCTATCTATCTATCTATCTATCTATCTATCTATCTATCTATCTATCTATCTATCTATCTATCTATCTATCTATCTATCTATCTATCTATCTAGATGATTTTAGCACAGACAGCTACGTCGCCAATACGAAAGCGCAATGCTTGCTGCAATCTGATAAAACAGAATCCTTAACACTGACATCAGCAACAATTATAGCGAAAGCACGAGAAATGAACGACACATCTGAAAGCAAGAAACGCGTGCATCAGACAGACATTTCAACTGAATTAGCATGAAAGGAAAACCGTCGCTAATGCATTTCCGTCTACTAATGAGATTAATTAAAGCGTAAGTCGATTTTAGCGCTTCTTTTTAGCAGTAGGCAAGAAATAAACGCAACTTACGCCGGAAGAACTCGGAAAAAGGTTTTGAGTTTGTGCTGAATCCATAAAGCGCCGTACTGCTTACTGCACATGAAGCTTTTAAAGCCACTATAACCACTTCCCATGCGGGAGGTGCAAGGACCTTTCGTATGCTATGTCAAAATAGCAGTCCTGTAGTGTGAGCCCAGAGCTCAACTATGAATTGAGAGACCTGCTGCTAATGTTTCCCACTAACACGATCCTGGAAATCTGTAAACCGCAATTTAACGCTTAGCTACATCGATGTATCTGTTTTTTTTTTTCTTTTTGTCTCTTCATAACGGCTAAAGGTCGAGTCTATGCGCTCGGAGCGCTCAGAATCGACTTTTGACGTGACGCTTATTAAAGCTTTCCACTTTGTATGCGAATCAAAAAAAGGACAACAATTTTTCTTCTGAGCGAGAAACAGATTTAACTGGCGTATTTCCTGAAAAGCGGCTGCCTCAGCATCAGCTTACCGCCGCGTAGAGTGTGGATATTCGAGGCGAAGTGAAAGAAAGGCTTTTATTTCTAGTTAACCGCGTCTACGGGAAAGGTTGTGACATCACACGCGATGTTCGCTGCTCATTCTCTCGCGAGAAAACAGTGCGTGGCAACCGGTAAAACGTAATCATCTAACTGACAGACACACCTCGGCGCGACAAACGCAACATACGAGGTATACGGTCGCCATGACAACGTGATTCCAAGGAGGCGTTTCCGGCAACAGAAAGTAGAAACCTTGGTAGAATAATTTAAACACCGGCTCGACAAAGCAACCTCCGGCTTCAATTACAGAGAGCAGTCTGACCTGGATCGAACAAAAGCCACGGGCTGCCTTCTCACGTCAAGATTTTCACCTGTCCGTAGGTTCCCTCGCTCATATAGGCCACAATTTCGCGTTTCAGAAACTCAAAATAAACGATTTTCTTTCTATAGGATTACAGGAGTCAATATAATACACGACGAAAGTTTTCTTGAAGCAGGGAAATGACAAAAATATGAGCGACCAAACGGAGCCCGAAATGTCTAACTTTTTCTGCGTTTCACTGTTAGCCGTCACCATGAGAAAAGCCTAACTTTTGTTTGTTTTCCTCTTTAGCCGTTGCCTTGGAAGGACCAGATAAGTGCAGCGAGAGCTAGAGTTCGGAACAAATTGAGACAGAACAACACGTATTATTACTTTCACCCTAATCGAATTCCCACATTTATTTTCCTTTACGGTTGCGAGGACGAAGACTGTTTGTGAAGCGATGTCCCGATGGGATTTCTCCACATCAACATTGCCCGATTTTACCGGCCCCAGGTAAAGTTACAGTCTAAATATTTACTCAGTGCAACCAAAACTGTAAAATGGCCGCTCAATTGCACTCTGACGCCAATTACACGGTACACTCTTATGTCTCTCGCGTAGTACATTATAGAACACGTACAGCACTGAAAACTCAGGCGTGCGTGTCCGTGCTGAGGAAGTACGTTGCTTTTTATCGTATTTCATTATCTTTTAAAACTACATACCTGTACAGCATGTTCGCTGCTTATGGAGTAACGAAAGTTCTACTAAAGGCTGTTGTATCGCTTTGCCGTCATTGCGCGGTTCGGAATAGATGTGTTTTATTTCGTTTATTGCGTTATATCAATGAAGGCTCTTCGGTGATCTATTCCCAGGTAGGAAGAGTTCGTAACTTAGATATAGGCTAGCTGCGGAGCATTGGTAGTGAACTAAAGAGCAAAAGATGTGTTTTCTAACTGCTCTCTTGAATGTTTGAAGCTGACATGCTTCTGGTTATTACACAATATAAAGAAAGAAAGAAAGAAAGAAAGAAAGAAAGAAAGAAAGAAAGAAAGAAAGAAAGAAAGAAAGAAAGAAAGAAAGAAAGAAAGAAAGAAAGAAAGAAAGAAAGAAAGAAAGAAAGAAAGAAAGAAAGAAAGAAAGAAAGAAAGAAAGAAAGAAAGAAAGAAAGCCTAGATCAGGGGGGCTTCTAAATCTACTAGTTTTCATACGGCGAGCGACTCAAGGACGCAGACAAACCCAAGATACAAAAACAAAATCCTCTATGACGCTTACAGTAAAAAGGAAAATTCTCCAAGTTTTCCGCGGTATTCTCTTGACTCTAAGCCCTGCTTCGCTCGAAACGCATCTTTCACGAGGACATTGTTAACATTCTCCATCAGCAAACACAGGCACGTGCCCTAACGACTCTCATAAGCGGTCCGCTGCCCTCAACTGCAAATTACACATCGAACAGTACAAGAAAAAAAAAAAAACAAGAACCAAATCATGTCACGCTAGAAACTTTTTCCAACACACTTATGTTCACGAACAAACGATTAGAATTCTCTTGCTCTGATTACCCTCGACGCATCCGCTCGCTTAGGGCCCCAAATCGACATCTCCAAGAAAGAAACTTAAGGAGCTCTTACGATGGTACGAGTTAAGGTGAGATTCGTGGACGCTTACGAGACAAGAACCAGAGATCGACATGCTTGGTATCACGCGAGAACCCAATCAGCCGACCATATTTTACACCGGGATGAGGGTTGCGAGAAAACTGAGAGATCATTCATCTTTCTTCCTGTCATACCTCAAAGCTCGCAAGATAAAAAAAAATAATAAAGAAAACGCGTAAGAAAGTGAGTTGTCGAACGTTCAATTGCTTCGAGTATTGCCGTAAGTACACACGGTGCAAGTGTAAGATAACTGCTATCACGTGATGTAGCTTGGAAAACCAGCAGGCACAGTGCTTGCTCCACCAAAGATCCTCCTTACTGGTGGTGAACACGTACACGGTGTTGCTACCCAGCGAGGAAAGCAAATATATATAAAAAACGAAGTAGCCCCCCCCCCCCCCCCCCCCTCTCTTCTCATGCAGCAATGCACACCTATCGCTGCAACCTTCTGGTCGAGAACGATGCAGCTGATTCCGCAAAGCGTGAGAAAATCTCTGGGCCGAAGCAGACAGGCACGATGGCGTGACCACGATCGCTTCGCCACCTCCGGCTCACCTTGTTCATAGGCCGGTATAAAAAAAAAATTGAAGTGCAGAACAAAACTTCGGTGTTGGTGCCAGAGGTGCGGCCTCGGTGTTCCAGCACGCTTGGCCTCCCTCGAGGTACAGCGTCGAAACGAAACTCGAGAAGGCAGGCGAAGCGGCGGAAATCACGGCGCTAGAACACCGAGAGGCGAGAACAAAAGGATAGCTGCGAACACGGAGAGCAGGAAATAAAAAAAGGAAAAAAAAAAAGAGGAGGAACGGTATTCTTTCAGGCTGGCGTACACCGTACAGTCTTCGCGCTCCGGAACAACAGGGGGGGTACCCCGGAGGGCATGGCGCTGAATCAGTAACAGCAGCAGTAACGGAAGCAGCGGCAGCAGCACTGACAAAAGAAAGAGAAAGCGTGGCAGTGGTGGCCAAAGCGTGTGCAGTAGAATAGGAGGATCGTAAATAAAGAGAAATGGAATGTGCTTCGCAGTTATAGTAGAGTGGCGACGGTGGCTGCCGAGGCTTGGAACGAAAATGAAAGTGAAAGAAAAGAAAACAAATAGGCGAAAAGAAAGAAGAGAGCCGCCGGTGTTTTTGTCCGGGGTCATTTCGGCCGTTGGCGTGTTTTTCGAGATGGTGTAGGGCAGACAGGAATCGCTCGCTTGCTGTTTCCACAAGCCATGCGGCACGTGAGACAGGAACTTATACCTGCTTCTCTTTTTCAACGCGAATGACCCGTACACGGTTTATGACCCTGGATCTAGAGCACTGTATGTCTTTTTTTTTTCTGTTTAGGTGTGTATAGGTGTTAGGCATTCGCATCACAAGTGCGGCAAACTGCGAGAGAAGCTGCCAACGTGTTCTTCCGGGTGACAAGTACCTTCGAGGGATGACAAATGCAGCTGTTCGAGCTCAATAATGCCGTAGAATCTCCCGTTTCTCTCGAGCAAAACAAATATGTCGCGGGAATCGGCGATTCACGACATCGTTGGAGGCAAGAGACGTTTTGCGAGAATTGTTGATACCTGGGGGAAAGCACTTACTGCACGGACATGTTCGAATGTTTAGGCCTGAACGAGACCGGCGTTCTTACCTTGGGCTGTTTTGGTACTCAACGCTAAGGTTTTATGGACTTGTAAAAAAGGCCTGTCTTTTTCGCTCACGACGCTCTCTCCTCGTGCTCTTTATTTCTAAGCTCTTCAACTCTCACTGTTCTACGTACCATCGTGCTTTTGTGTATGCATTTGAGCAAGTATCACAACTTCCAAGGAATTGTAAAACGGCGTGTCCACTAGACGCGTCGTAAATGGAGGTATAGCGTGCCGCTGACGTGACAACAACATACGCGAGTAGAATAGCGCGCACTTAGACTAGGACGGTGTAAGCGAGACTACACAAGTGCTATGTGTCGTCTTGCTTACTCCGTCCCCGTCTAAACGTGCGCTATTACACTTAAGTTGTGTACCAACAAACCTAAGGTGGTGTTCCTGACAACTTACCTTTTTTTTTTTTTTGCATTTTAATGAACGGTCTTTGACGAAACTTTCGCTGAATACATCGTTGAAAATTTTTCTAAACATGTCTGAAAGTGAAAGAAGTAGGGCACACTCTAAGAATAAAAAAGGGTCCCTTAATTCTTTTTTGCAAGTCCTTATAAGTCACGTATATGACTATCTTTTTTTTTTTATGTATCGCCTCGCCATAATACAGCGTCTTGCATCGGGGTACACTGGATTTAAGGCCATGCTGCGAACCCCCCACAATATTGCTGCTGACCAGCAGGCACACTACCCTCCTAATTCAGACTTTCCATCTATTCCCCTTCCACCTCAATACCTAAACTCACTCCGCGCCCGTAAAAATGTTCTCCGGCAGGATACACGCGCTCTTATCCCACCGTGTGTCTGCTCTCTCCCCCTTCACCTTACGAGGGCGGAGGAAGTCGTGCTTAGGAGGCTTCGGGCAGGGGTGGCCCTTACACCGGCTGTTATCTCAACGTGGAACTGGTCGCATTTACCAGTGGGTGATACGTGTTGAGAAACAGGAAGAGAGCAGAGTGGGCCAGGGAACAAACGGGGGTTAAGGATATCATAGTTGAAATTAAGAAGAAGAAATTGACATAGGCTGGGCACGTAGCACGTAGGCAGGATAACCGCTGGTCATTAAGGGTAACTGACTGGATTCCAAGAGAAGGCAAACGGGTGAGGGGGAGACAGAAAATTGGGTGGGTAGATGAGATAAGAAGTTTGCAGGGATAACGTGGCAGCAGAAAGCACAGGACCGGGTTGATTGGCGGAACATGGGAGAGGCTTTTGCCCTGCAGTGGGCGTAGTCAGGCCGATGATGATGATACGTGTCCGTACTGTTCTATTCTAGTGATGCAAGCAGATGCGCACCATCTCATATGGACATGCCAAGGGTTGCAGTCGGAACGCTCCCGTCACCTCCTGCAAGCCGGCCTTCGCTACAGTGACACAACCAGTTATGACCGCTGGATACATGACAACACATTCCACAAGACATTGCTTCACTTCATACACAACACTGGCCTAACGGCGCACATTTAATACACATATACACACAAAACATTATGCCCTAAGGGCAAGTCTGTGTCGCAATAAAAAAAAAATGGCAATCTTCAAAGGGATACTGAAAAGGAAAACGATTTTTCTCATATTAGTAAATTGCTCTGCCACAATTCCAGAATCACCACGCCTGCCGCGAGAAGACGCTTGGGAAGCGAGAAAACGCGCAAAAGGAAAATTGCGGGTGGCGACGCCTTCGAGAAGTTCCAGCACTAGTCGCCATGACGTCATAGATTTTGACGGCGTCTACTATGCCCTACGTGGTCTTTAATCGGTACAAATGAGTTATATTTTCCTCTGAGGGGGGCCGTAGACTTACCATACCAACTTTCAGGAAATTTCGTTGAGCCAACGTTGACAAAACACGAAAAATACACTTTGAAAATCTGTGACGTAACACCCGGAGATTGCGGCGCGAAATTTAAAAATGAAACTATGACCTTGATTTTCTGCTCTACTTATAAAACCATGATGGTGACACCAACGACATTAAAGTTCTCAGAGCAACATTTATCATTCTAAACTAATTCATTGTTTCACTTTAGTGTCCCTTTAAAGAGACAGATGATCTTTCCTTAGAGATCATTACACTCTCGTCGGAGAGTTGTGGGGCCCTAAAATGGAGTTAACGCGGCTCTTTAGAAGGAGTCGTATACGTGGCAAGTCAGTACACAACCGAAAAAGGGTAACGCGTACTTTTTCTTTAGTGTAGGCATAGGGGAGCGCGGGGGAGGACCACGACGAAGGAATCTTCCCCGGAATAGTACAAAAAGTTCCGTGGAAGTTCGCGAGGTATGTCGTTTCAAACATGCTGCCGCGTTGTCAAGAGGCAGCGTGCAGGATGCTTCACCGTGTATACATATGTGGCATTACAGATTCAAGAAGTCTTGCAATGGCAGAGGAAAAAAAAAAGAAATAACAAGGTCGCCTTTCCTTTCGACGTCAAAGAGCCAGTCCTTCCCATTTCAAGTTTCGCTCGCCTTGGTTGGTTTAACTCATATCGAATGATTGCGGAAGTAGGTATAAGTTGGAATTCCTGAACTGTGCAGTCGAACTCCCGGATTTTTTTTAGGTGCAACATTTTTGAAAAAAAAAAAAAAGGTAATTGGGAATAAAAAGACGTCATTTCAAAGTTTCCAGCTACGCTCTCAAATGCACCTCATTAAGGCTGCAGAGCAGTCAAATGCCCGCACTGGAGCTTTCGCCCGTGTTCTTTCTTTCTTTTGTTTTTACTCATTTGTTGACAAGTTTTATTTCAGCAGATTTCCGATTTTATGTATTTAGCTCTATGCCATGCACTAGGACTATATTCACTAATAAAAAAAAAAAGTGATGCTAAACTGAGTGAGGACTCGCACACAAAAAAAAGCAAAACAAATGCAATAAATATGGACCACCTAGCTCGGCGTTTTTCTGTAGACCGAAAAACACATTAGCATATACAAAACACAACTACGTTGTCTTCGTTCCTGCGTATGTGGCCTCAAGCAAGAGTGATCGGGAGCTGCGTCCTGTCTGTTTCCTTGTCTGGCCCTTCGTCCCTTTTTTTTTGTTTTTTTTTTGCGCTAATTAGATATGTCTGAAGTCAGTAATTCGTGCCAACTAGCCCAACTCTCGCGTCTAATATAACTACCATGCCTTTCCTCAGCGCTGTCTTGGTCTCCCTCTTATGCTGAGCTATTTTGAAAGCCCTTATGCAACCCGACTTTTATTGTCCGTTTTTTGCTTTTTTTTTTATATATATTTCTTGTTATCTTACAGGAATGACTTGTTATTTCAGTTTTAGTGTTCGTTTTTTTTTCTACGTTCAAATTAGAAGACGGCACCCACTTGTAGGCACCGCTGCCACGTCTTCCACAGCGTGTGTGTATCTCCGAAATCAGCGGTGCAAGTTGTAGAAGTAGATCCCGGAAAATCGTGGGACATTACACTTATGGAGGATTAGCCGAGCGTAGGGTAGTAATAAAGCAAAACCTCCGAAATATAAGTTACCATTTCTCACTTTGAGAAAGGAGAAAGTCACAGAAGCCAAGCGAAATTCGAAACTATGCAAATACATCGATCCACCCCGTCAGACTTGGCTCAAAGTGCGGCATAAGCAGCTATTCGCCGACTACTTCGCATGACATCGATTTTCACAATGCGTGGGTTCTGTCGGAATTTTTTTTTTCAAAGGCGAAAGCCTCAGATGTCCACATCAAACGCAAAAAGGGACAGTCGGCTGCATCGGTGTCAACCCGAGTGATGCAAGAAAAATCATCACGTGATGACGTCACAAATTATTACGTCACCATGACCTCACAAATCGCCATGTTTGTGACGTCATCATGACCTTAACATGACGTCATGACATGACAGCTTGGCTTCGTCAAAGGTGGCCCCATATCGGAGGCACTGCGATACCACGTTGGATGCAGATTCCAGAATACAATCCGACTGAGAACAAGAAGATGCTTCTCGCGTTCGAGTCGACTTAAATATATTCATAAGAGAACCACGTTACATTTTTTTTCTCTTCTTTCGTGGAAATATAACAACTCACCGACAAACTATGTAATTTCGCGAAATCGCTCTCTCCGAAACACGATTATATATCCGTCGCCCCGATGCTCCACGCCTTCAAAATTTCAAAACCTCTAGAAAGTACGAGACGGGGCGTGCAAGCATTTTCATTCTTTTTTTTTTTTTTTTTTTTGCTCCACTCTCACATTCATTCGCCGTGCATCCCGGCATACTGAGAATATTGAACCCTCGCTAAATTGGTTTCAAGCGAAAGACGAAAGAAACGAAACAAGTGTGAGGACTCCTGAATGGCGCGAAAGTTGTTACGAAATTTGCTCGCTACACCAACAGCGAAACGGCGCAGAACTACGGCTTTTCTCCTTCTTGCTTTTTTTTTTTTTTTTAGTTTTTGCATTGCTATGTATGTCTATCCCGCGCAACAAAATATAAAAGAAAATTGCGGCCCATCGTAATTACACACGGCTCGGAATTCAGACGCAACTTCGTCTCCCATACGACGCGTCTTCCAGTAACGCGTCGACAAAGCTTTGCATCTCCTCTTCCTTTGAGTCGCAGATATGCAGTGCGAGGAATAAGGTCGACGGAGTGGGCGCGACGCGAAACGAGGCGCGCTTGAGAGAGAGAGAGAGAGAGAGAGGGAAAGATGGTTTGTAATATGTACGGAGGCAACGCACTTCGCAGGAGACTGCAAACGCCATATAGCTCGGGGCGATGTGTTTACGTAGGACAATGCGCGAACTTTTTTCGTACAAGAACCAAACACAAGCAAACACTGAAAAGATGTGCTCACCCGTGAAAGAGAAGTCACCATTAAATTTTCACGCGAGACTCGATACGAAGTCGCCTCGACCAAGACGCGTTTCGGGATGCCATGACATGGCAGCAGCAGTTCTGGTCGGCGTGCCTCAAACTTTTAGGAGAGAAAAGCGGCTCTGTATTCGGGAGAATGCGCGCCTGTGTATACGGTATAAACGGCTCGCACTCGCCTCGAATTGGCGGGCGCAACCGTTCCATTTCGGTTTCGAAGGATCGCCACACGATAGTGGAATGGAGGGAAGCGAACGAGCCGATTGCAGGCAGAGATTACACTGAGTGTTACAATGGATGATTACTATGGCACCCCCGTCTCTTTTGTCTCTCATTTGATTTTCTTCGAGTTTTTTCCCGCCTCCGCAAGATCGGTTCCCGCTAGTCGGGCGCGAAATTACTCCGGTCGTAAAGTTCTGGCCTGATGCAATCTCAGAACTACTGCCTTCGTTCGCCGTTTCTTCTTCTTCTGCGAACTTTCCTCCCGGTTCGAAGTTCTCTCGACTTCGTTTTAATTCCGTCCAAAGTGCGGACTGGAATACAGCAATAAGAAATGCGGAGATTGGTGCGCCAGTGTGATTTAGATGTGTTATTCGTTAGCTATTTTTTATATTCCTTGTGAACTGTGGAACGCAGTGCTGCCACAGTATCACCGATGTGCGGAAACTGGAGCACGAAAGTGTGGTAATTGTTGTTAGCTAAAGCGAAAGATGGCTCGAAAATCACGAAAGTCGACTTTCGGCGCTGGGTACGTCAACACGAGGGATACAAAAAAAAAACATGGCTGATCCCTGTGTCATAGGATTCGGTATAACACGAAAGTGAGACGTGTCTTCGTAGGGTGTTTGAGCGTTTATTGTACATTGTTTCGCCACAAGGGCAAAGGTAATGAATGCTACAGCAACAAATTGTAATGTCACGCGAAGAACGGTCAAGCAGCTCGAAACTTGCAGCGCGCACCTCAAGCAGAAAGGACGCCCGAAGTCAGCATATACAGCACGAGCGCGGACTAACAACTGTCACAGCTCGACACTTAAAGCGCTCTGCTCAAACGCAAACAAGGACGCACGGAACGAACGCGCAAGTATACACAGGACGAGCGCGAACAACTTTCACAATTGTTACTTGTGTGTGAGGAGCGTGCTCCTTTCGCATGCGCAGCCGCGGCAGCAAACAAAGTGGCCTTCGTGCTCTCTCTAACTTCAACGCCCATTTGCAGCGAAAGACGAAGACTACAAACCACCGCGATCGCCACGCTCACGAGATCAGCGCGGGCGCACGAACGACCACGCCCTGTGGAGGCGGGCGCATCCCAACGAGAGGGGCGACGACCTTTAGAGCTCGCCCTCCGCGACACTTTCGCTCCATCTCGCTAGTGAGGACGAAACGCGATAAAGTCGCTGAGCTCTGAGGACCGCCAACGGCATTTGGTGTATATAAATAGCTCGCCGTTAGTAAGCTGAAGATCGTGCGCTCCGTGGCCGAGTGGTTTCGCGCCGCACGCTACGGAGCGAGAGGTCGCAGGTTCGGCGCCCGGTGACGAAACTTTTTCTAGTGTTTTTGTTTGCAATCTGTTAGTTTGTATTTTACAACGTCATATCCGTGACGGAAATACGTCAGTGGAGCCGTGGTGGAACCCGGCATAAAACACTTTCGTGTTAAAATGATCATCACGAGGTGACGTCACCATGCAACGTAATCATGGCGTCATAGATCGCCAAAATATGTGACGTCCCTCAAGCGACATCGTCACTTGGTTAAAGTTGGGCCCATCACCGAGGCAGTGCCAAAGCCAGGTGATGCGCGGATAGCTCGCGATGCCTCTTTATCCTGAAGGGAGTGCAAAACCACATTATGCGCAGAAAACTTTGGAAGGGTAAGTGGGGGGGGGGGGGGGTCAATACATTGACCGAAGAAAAAAATTGGCCGCGTATCTGCGTGCTTCGCTGCAAATGTCGTCGAAAGACGATAGTCTTGTGCCGACTGCACTGCATGAGCGGCATGAGTACCACAATTTAATAGCTGGGCTAGCCGCTGGGCTCGTTTTTCGGACGTTTTCCGGGCACGCTTAGACGGACGCCGGCGTTTATCCGCTGAAATTTGGTTGTCGGTCTTTGCCTCTGCGTTCTCTGATCATGTCTTGTAGAGTGGGTCGTATTTCATCAAGCGGCCATATATGTTTTGCCTTGCCTGAGACAGCGCTCTTCTACGATGAATCAGCCGCATCTGGCTGGCATTGATAAAACAGAAGAGGACGCCATCTACAGCGCTACCGGGGAACATCGGCTTGTATTGAACTATGCTGCTGCCAGGTGGCAGCACCACAGCGTCGTTAAATCACTGGGCGGAGACTTGTATTGTACACAGCGGCGCATTCTCAGCGCCGCGTAATAAACACTAGGATCTTTATAATTACGTATCTATAGATTTTGTTTTAAAGGAACACTGTGAATAGTACTAAGGTATTGATGTTGTGCCTCAGGTATGCGTAATATTTGATTTTTAATTGCCCACGCTCACCCGTATGAACACATGCTTCTTGGTCAAGATTGGAGGTCGTAAGGCAAGGGGTTAAACTTTGGCCAGCTAAGCTAAATCGTGCGACGTGCCGACAAACAGAGAAACAGACAGACAGACCAAAATTTCTCCGTTTAGGTATCCCAAGAAAGACTATCGTCTTTAAAAGAAGATGGCTTTCGCCTTCGTGTCGTATTAGGCGAACGCTTAAGGGACCCTCCGAGCTTTCTCTGTTGTGTTTTATTAGGGCGCAACCTGCCCGTACTCTATTCGGAATAAGTTCATGCCGGCCCGTTCACACTTGCAGTCGACGAGGTTCAGACCTCACTGCAAATCCTACCTGCAGCGTAGCGTATGCTAACAGGTGTTCTTGTAGATTCTTGAGCGAACGCTGTCGTCCCTGAATTAGAACACATCGTTTATTTTGGGACAACGCTTTCACGGGCTGTTCCTGACGCGCAGCACAGGGGTCGGCGTGAAACTCAACACTGCATCTAAAAATAGAGAAGAGGGAGAGGAAGGAGGAGTAGGAGTAGGAAGGTGTTTTGGTTTGCAGGCAGATCTAACCAATCGCAACAACTTGTTGGTTTGGGCGAGTCGGTTCATTTTGGGTCTAACCTGAAGCACCGCCGAAAAAAAAAGCGAGGAGAAGAAGAGAACGAACACAACGAACCCAACCTCACCAGACCCGGGGACAACGGTAGTCCTCTAGGTCCGTGGACAACGGCTTCCGTCATTTTCAAATGTTAAGTCCAGCAATAATGAGCAAAAACAATCAACTTTTAAACATAAGTGTTGGTGGAAACGACAACCTGCGTCAAGCTTGCAATGTTCTTTGTTCCCACCGATTTTGGGAAGAAAGCGATATACTTCATCTATATCGCTTTTCCTATTATATATACGGGATGTGATACGTACTGCTGCACTTTCACCAACGACAAAAAAAAAAAAAGAAAAAAAAAGAAAGTAATATGATTTGAAGATTTATAAAGCTTGCCGGAGAAGACAGCAACCCTGTATTCAGGTATATACGGATGAGGAACCTGCGTGCGTTGCTAACCTTCAATCTATATTTTACAGGGTATTACGATTAACGTTTACCCAGATTAACACGTAAGATGGACTCTTTCTGTCTTTCTCCACGTAAATAGAGATGCTGATGCGAGCGTATGTCTGTACGATCTTATCAAGCCAGTACTTCTTTTTCAGAATCGTGGCGGACTGGCTGACAATAAGAACCACTTACAAGTTTTTTCTTTCACTTCTTTAGCGCACTGAGGGACAGGGACGAAAAGCGACGCGAACACAAGCGCTGACTTCCAACAAAATGCTTTATTTTTCACAGGGGTACATATATACATATACAACAAAACGCAACGCACGCAGGCGCAGTGTACAGGAAGATTAGGAAAACCAATGATGAAATGCATGCAAGTCAAGATATGCAGACAACAAAATGATGCTGGAATTTTTCTTTCTGCGAGATCAAGAGGACATTCAAGCTTGTCATTACCGTCGAGCCACTCTGTGGGTCTTGCTCAAAAAATCAAGTTCTTTTTTCGAGAGATCTATAGACGGTGCACTAACGCACGCGTCTCCCAGGCTTGCTATCTTCGCCGCTTCAATTATCTCTCGTGTCGTCTGCTCCTGGCTTCTTCCTATCGCAATACACTGCGAATATATGGGACCACACCCGCACTTCCTGCAGTGGAATGCCAAATGTCCCACGCCTCCAGTTCGCACGTTGTCAGCGTGTTCACGCAGCCTGTCGTTTGCACTGCAGGAAGTGCGGGTGTGGTCCCATATATTCGCAGTGTATTGCGATAGAAAGAAGCCAGGAGCAAACGACACGAGAGATAATTGAAGCGGCGAAGATAGCAAGCCTGGGAGACGCGTGCGTTAGTGCACCTTCTATAGATCTCTCGAAAAAAAGAACTTGATTTTTTGAGCAAGGCCCACAGAGTGGCTCGACGGTAATGACAAGCTTGAATGTCCTCTTGATCTCGCAGAAAGAAAAATTCCAGCATCATTTTGTTGTCTGCATATCTTGACTTGCATGCATTTCATCATTGGTTTTCCTAATCTTCCTGTACACTGCGCCTGCGTGCGTTGCGTTTTGTTGTATATGTATATATGTACCCCTGTGAAAAATAAAGCATTTTGTTGGAAGTCAGCGCTTGTGTTCGCGTCGCTTTTCGTCCCTGTCCCTCAGTGCGCTAAAGAAGTGAAAGATGAATAACCAACATGCCCAAGCATACGTTCTTCCACTTACAAGTAATGTGTTGGCCGTTACAATTTTCTCGGGACTGAGGAGAATGATCTGATCTCCAAGAGAAAAGAAAAGCAAAGGCAGCCATGAGACACATTCGCATGCATCAGCTATTGCCTGGCTGATTGATTATGATGCCGGCATTGTGGCCTTAAGTCGTTACGCGCTGGTGTTACTTACAAAAGTCCCCGCTGAATCACGCTAATTTGGGGGGTGTGCACAAATTGCCCGAATTGTGTGAGTAAATGGTGCTCAAAGATTAATGATCACCCACGTTGACGAAATACGTGGAGGCCACTGGCCGCGTCTGCTGGTCGCTGACTGTGTATGTTATATATGACGATGTCGAAACTTCGTAATGCAAGCATATTTGCATTTTTTTTTATACGCACCAACGAATTGTACGTCGGCTCAACGTAAACGAAATACGTTTCCACGGGTCGCATCTCGTAGTACATGCATTTTGCACCGAGATGCAAAGTTTTGCCTTTCGGTTCCCGTGTAAAAGTCTAAGGGGAATGCGCTCAGCAAGGCAAAAGGGGGGCGATGGGAAAGCGCTGCGCAGTGAAACGCAGCATCATTCCGCAACTGCCGACGTTGGGAAAGCTACCCCAAAAGCGATTTCGCCACGCTATTCACGCTAATTTGTACAGGCAAAGCTAGGGAGAGTACTGGTAACAAATATGCGGCCGTAAAAAATATATATTGCGGCTTTCTTAGAAGTTACGTCCTTTCTGGAAAGACGTAACAGTGAGCAATACAAGCAGTAGCCGGAAGGGTCGTGGAATTTAAAGTAGCTATAAAGAGACAAAAAAATGATGTGCTAGACAGATTAAA
>JALIZH010031045.1:0-14304 GCA_030522465.1 Rhipicephalus appendiculatus | reverse complement strand
TCCTGTTTGGTGAAGATTTTCTTACAATGGTCATCTTTACACGAAACAAAAGTAAATCTGAAATGCTACAAAGATTAAAGTCCACCAATACGAAAGCGCGTAATGTTTTTTTTCTCTCAAGAAGGTAACTTCGCAGGTGCACTTATCAAAACGGCGCATAGCTCAGACTTCTAGTAGATCTGGAAGTGGTTTTATGCCTTTGCTATGCATCTATAATGAGATCTTCCTCTCGAACCTACATAGCCTAAGCAATAATAAATATTATTCTTACGTGTATTGTCATTGTATGGAATCTCCATAACGGCGCAGGTTTGGTAGTCTACGTAGATAAGTCTTGACTCCAGTTCTCGATCTTCAGCTGGTAAATGTAGTATAGAAAAAGCGTTCTGTATTAGCCCATTCCCCAATACACATCATGCAAGCTTAACGCGTGTCCAAATGCTTGGTTACAATATATAACCATAAATACAAAAACAAATTGAGATGGGAGTCCTCTAAAATAATGTTGGTGTAATGCTGGTGTATTGCTACATTCACCAAAGAGCATTTCCTGTGATTTTTCAACCAGAATAAATATGTATACCCTCCTAAAAGATATATGGCTTGGTGTGCGAACTTCAGCGACCAATGTGTCGGGAGATAAGTGCAGGGTTACAATGATATATTTTTTAATGTGTATGAACACAATTTTCCTGCTACTTGGAGAACACAACGCTCCTTACTACTTCCTTGGTATGATTTTTGGACACTCTGCGGCACGTTTAAATAATTTTCATGCGTCTTTCTCTTTGCATAAAGACCTTGATAAGAACAAGACGTGTGGTAAAGATTCGGAACGACTGTACATGTCCTTATTCCCAAGTAGTCGACGCCGGTTGGTGCATCACTCAGTGCTTTTCGTTTGCTGCTGCTTATATGGTTATTTCACTCTGGTAAAACTATTCTTACAGAAAAGAAGTGGATTGAAAAAAAGAACTCTTAGAAGTAGGATACATATAAATATGAGCATGAGAAATATTTGGTGATATGGTTTCATTATGAAGGCTACTCAATCTCGCACCGTGCAAGCATCCATAACGGACACGTTGTTTGAAGGTTGCAAGTTTTATCAGTGCAGGTAGCGAACTATTTTGTGTTAACTTTAATTTAATTAGATTTTTTGATAATGGCTACACTGCAATTAAAACCACGAAAGCCGACACCGACATCATTCGCTTGTACGTTTTAGTTGCAATTTCTGGGAACAGGATCGCCCAAACAAAAGCTTGAAAACCCTGGCTGCTGCCTTCGTCAACGACATGGTCACGTGACACGTAATACGATTGAGTTAACATGGCCATTTCTTTTTCTATTAATAGGCGCACTGATGCAATACATGCGCTAAGAACTTCACCGGGGAATACTATGTCACAAGTTCTTTCTACTTTGAATCTTTTACCGTCAGATGCAAGAGATGCGATAAGTAATAAACTCTTGTTTATAGTTACCACCATCTACAGTGACCAGTGCCTTGTCAGGGAGCTTCCCCCCTTCTTGAAGTGGACCGTGATGTTTCGTCTGAAAGTGTTCCAGGATCACGTAAGAATTGCGGAAAATTAGCAATAACGTAAATAAAGGGCAGCTACATTTCTTGGGTTCCTATAAATAATGCTCACTTTTCTCACATAAGCCATGTCGAGCTCTGCACCAATTTAACAATCAATTAGTTTGTCTACGCGCTGTCCAAGAATTTTAAATGCGAATGCATTTCTTAGTCGGGCTATGTGAGGCGTCCGGCGTTGTCCGCGGCGGCGTCCGCGCGCCGGCAGGTGTTATCTCTCCGCTCTCACTCCCTCTCCCATAGCAACAGCTGCGGGCGCGCGCGCTTATCCTCGCCCCTATCAACCGGAGCATGTGGTGCGAGAGAGTGTAGGAGAAGGTAGGTGCAGTGCTTCGCCGCTCCTTCTCTCGCCGTTCGCTCTCTATCCTCCCTGTGCACGATCAACATGGTGCAAAGTCGTTCTAAGATATAATTAGGCTAAACGTGGTATGACGTATACGACCTTCCATGCAATGGTCTCATACCAAAAATATGTCCCCACCTCCCCGAAGGGAATCGTGAGGAAATGCGAATGCATTTCTTGCGCCGAGAGATTTCGCCTTCACCGACTTCTGCCATCGCCTTCAGAGGCGCCCAGCCAGCGAACGGTCGAGAGTCAGGCCTCACTCTAGACCGTTCGCTGGCTGGGCGCCTCTGAAGGCGATGGCAGAAGTCGGTGAAGGCGAAATCTTCTCGGCGCAAGAAATCCATTCGCATTTCCTCACGATTCCCTTCGGGGAGGTGGGGGACATTTTTTTTGGTATGAGACCATTGCATGGAAGGTCGTATACGTCATACCACGTTTAGCCTAATTATATCTTAGAACGACTTTGCACCATGTTGATCATGCACACTGTTTTGATTATATATTATGTTGGCAAAGAATTATGTAAGAAGCGCTGATTTCACTCTTTTTTCTATTGATGGTGCAACAAGAAAATGTAGTAGTGAGGGCGACGTGGTGCATCGCAATACCAGTGAAACATGTCACTGTACATTTAACCCCAAGAATAAAAACATTGCGTGTTTCAGAAACAATTGTGCACTGTTCTGGTGAAGCATAAGTTGACGTTTTTATTGGAAAACCATTAGAATCATTTGCGGACGTAAATTGTGGTGCACCATAACACAATTACAAGATATCTAGTAACCAAGAAAAGGTTTGCAGCATTTTTATTGGTCGTCCTGCATAATAGAAACCCTTCATGTACTTTCCCTGGACACTTGTGCACGGAGGGCCATGTGTTAGCTTAGTCGCGCCAAAAAGCATGCCTATAGTCTAGCTTTCACGAATCAAACAATGATTGATTAAACCATATCGCACTCGTTGTGAGCTCCATCCCTAAGTGACCATCGCTACTGGATAAATTCTTGCATGAGTAAGCTTCCAATAATAACCCCTGAGTTATCCCTATTGTCCTATTTTAAGCTAGTCGAATACAATGGCCAGCCGAGAACAACGTTATGCATGTTTATTTTACCTAAATCTCCTAGTATCATGTAGTGAAATTTGTACTGTTACATTTACTAAGGGACGGCGGGGGGCTAACCGTGAGTGGACACGGTTGAGATCATATTACTTCGATTTGAGTATTGTATTTTTTGCCATGATCACTTTCATTGGAGCGATACAAACTCTTCTAGAGGTGCCAGGTGAGACTTGTCAGCATGTGCTCCTGTCACACATCATGCTCACTTAAACAGTTAATCACGCATTATTTGGGTTGGTGTCACGGGCCTCAACCCCTCCCTCCCCTTTTTTTTGTTGTGGTGTGCTTCGTTTCATTCACGTTAACTTCACCAACTCACTACATTCGCTAGCCAATGTTATTTACAAACTCCTTTCCGTACATTATCCGAAACTATGTTTTGCCAGTCAGTGTTTCAATGTACTGAGTGTAGTTTGCTTTTAAAATCTCGCTAGATTACGAAGGATCTAAGGAATACATTTTGGCAACTCACTTAGGATGACCATTGAGGCCCTTAAGAATCCAAACATAGTCAGCAGCTGGTCCCTGTTTGTCAAATTTTGTTCGCACTGCCGTCAGGCACTCCAAATCTCCACCTTCGTCGGTGTCCAGTATGGCGACGCCATTGGGGTGTATTTCAAATAGCTGCAAGAGTGGTGGTGACGTTGATACGGTAGTAATAAATATAAAGGTCAAACTGGACCCTCGAAAGGATCATATTGTCACGTGCTTGCGGCAAGAAAGCAAGAAAGACGATGATACAATTATGCATGTGCTATGTAGGACAGTAGAAAGGACGAAGAAGAAGAACTCGTTTTTGCGCGTTCTAATAAAGAGACCGACCTGCTTCGGTTATCTCGATCTCTGCTGCGTCAAGACCTCTACTTTGATGTCGTGACACCCAGCACCTCCACCACTGTCGGAGCGTGGGATGTCGGAGCGTGGATGAGCGTGGGATGTAAATCATACTTTTCATGACAAGTTAGTCATGATTTTCATGATATGACCAGCCATTTATGTTTGTGATACAGTCATGTTATGTCGTACCAAATTTGGTATAAATCCCATTAACGATACGGCCAGGAGAGCACAAAGTCGTAGGCAGCTAGATAGATAGCTAGATAGATAGATACGCTCAAAGTCACCGAAGTTCGCTAAGAAATGCTTCGCATTTAAAAACCGACTGCTCACGCTGCACAACAGTTCACTGGCCACCCCGTATATATGGCACCGGATCCTGACCACCAAGGTAGCTCCGGTGGGAGATTTCTCCTGTGCGTTGTTGAACAATAAAAATTCGCAACGTGCGCGATAATTAAAGCGGAGTGCGGGTCTCTGTGTCCAGTCGGAGTCTTCTGTCTCTCATTGCCCATTAGCAGCGATTGGCATGTTCCAGTAGGAAACACCGCTCCATCACTGCCAGCTTTGCGCCTCCCCAGTTTTCTCTCCTGCGCAACGCTGCGATGAGCGCCAGCGTCAACGCCGCCGCCAGTGTAAGCGTTAGCGCCCGCTGCTTCACATCTACACATGATTCCCTTTAGCGGGAGATGGTCTAATTTTTCAAATGGCGTCCATATCTCGCGCAGCACCTGCTCTATTTTATCAATGCCAGCCAGATGCGGCCAATTCAACGTAGAGTAGGCGCTGTCTGAGGCAAGGCAATACATAGTAGTACGGCCGGCACAAGACTATCGTCTTTCGACGATACTTGCAGCGAAGCACGAAGATACGCGGACAATTTTTTAAGCCTAGAATGGTTTGCATCTCGGCTAGTCGGTGATCTAGCATTTCGAGTAGTTGCAACAATATTCAAACACACAGACGAAAAAAAGAAACAGGAAAACACTGCTGACTAACTGGATGGTATCAGCGCTCTATTAGTCGTGCTGTCACGTAAAGAAATTGACTACCTTCATGACAAGTGCCCAACTCTCTTTAATCTTGTTTAGCTTTTGTATTCTATTACCACCAGTTTTTAACTGCAGATAGCCGCACCTATATATTCTGCACGGGGTTTCCATAAAACACCAGCTGTTAGTCGGCAGTGCCTTCGTGTTTCCTTCGTCCTCGCGTTTGAAAATTCCGGCAACAACTCGGCTTTTAAGCTTGCTTTGACCTTGCCCGGAGATCGTGTCCCTCATTACTAGGATAGAATCGTGTCACGGAGTGTCGGATAGCGTTTTACAGCAAAAGCTGTTATGAGATCACAACAAGGGTCGTTTCTGCGCCGTAGTTGTCCGCCGCCGCCGCCGGTGTCCGTAACCAATATCGCACGAAATAAGAAAAAAACCTAAATAAATAAAAAAAACACCTTTGACCTACTCGGAATCGAACCCGGGTCCTCTGCGTGGAAGCCCAGCACTCTACCATTGAGCTACGCCGCTGCTTGAAACTGCGGTGCAAAATGACCCTATGCATGCTTCACGTCGGGTAAGGAATCGCGTTAACTTGTGTTGTAAAGCATTTTAGAACAGCAAAGTGAGAAGCAGGAAGGAGGAGGAGGAAGAGGAAGGAAAGGCAGGAAGGTCAACCAGGTGACGAGCGTCCGGTTTGCTATCCTACGCTGGGGTAAGGGGAATGAGGGATTAAACGATAGGGAGATAGAAAGAAAGGAACATGAAAAAAAAAACACGTGAGCTTAAACTAGACTGCTGCGTTCGATAGTAGCGAACGCAGGACTCCAGGTGTATCACGTTTCACTGTACATCGCCGGGACTTGGTGCCTACTGAAGGCCTGCAAGCACTGGACATAGAACATCCAGTACCTGTTGTACGGACTCAGCATGCGGTGACTTCAGCCTGCCGCCGAACACTCGAAGTGTGTCTAACAGTGACTGAAGAACAATCAGGATTGATCTGTCTTCTTCTGGCAACTTGTCAGTCGGAGATTCCGGGTTCACTATTGCCGAGGTGCACTGTGAATCCGCATGTCGCTGCGACCTCGGCAACGGAGGCCAAGCTGCGTCAGTAGTGTCCATGCCATCCACGGTGTTCTGGTTTGCACCGGCCGTCGCTGATCCGTGTGGCTGCGGCTTCGGCATTGTAGGCCAAGTGGTATCCACAGCAACCATGCCTTTCATTGCATTCTGTTTCATGCCAGCCGTGTAGAGTCCGGGTGGCAGAGGAGGTGGTGAAGCAGGGCGTCGAATGGGCGCTGCGGATGTAGAGGCATTGCATTTCTCTGACGTACTTCGGTGCCGACGGCGCCGCTTTCTGACGGTTGCGGCGGCTTCGCGATGCGATGAATGGTCTCTCGCCATTTGCCTCAATACAGCTATCTCTCGTTTCATTTTTGGGCAATCTCTTGAGGAAGCCTCGTGTGTGTGTGTGTGCCAAAGCCACTGCAATGTCACAACTGCATGAAGCTCGGTCATGTGAGAAGCGTATGCGAAGACAAGCGAGTATGTTCTCGCTGCGCTGAAATGCATTCCGCAGACAGTTGCAAAGCCAATGTCCTCAAGTGTTCCAATAGTGAAAAGCAGGCGTCACACAATGCGAATTGCGTAGCGAGTGGGTCGTTCAATGCTCCAACCCATTACAAAAGCCTCAGGCGAAATTCTTCATCGTCGTCAGCCACAGCATCAACAAAGTGCACATAATGCATTACAAGAGTGTACCGGGTACCGCGCTCTTATAAAGAATGACGAATCATGGCATAGTAGACGCTTCCCCACTACACAAAAAATTATGATGATGTAAGGCGTAGTGGGTACCATGCAACTGCGCTTGTAGTTCTAGAAAGGCCGCTTAGGCTCTAGAAAAGGCTCTAAAAGGCCGCTCTCCCCCAGCTTTCTGCTGGCTGCTGCGCGTTCCGCGCAGGCCTGGCGGTTTTTTCCGTGGCGATAACAGAAAACATAGTGTCACGCAGAGTGAATAGCATATTCGCCCGTTTTAAAGAAATATATATTGGGAGCGCAATCAGGTGCGTTATTCTGTAGAAGACTTAATTCCTGTTGTAGACATCGCCATTACGATTGAGTCTTACGTGCGCGAGAAAAAAACCTAGTCATTATTATTATTATTATTATTATTATTATTATTATTATTATTATTATTATTATTATTATTATTATTATTATTATTATGATTTGATTTTAATACACAGAAACCAATGAAGACATTTGACACTTGGAAGGGAAACAAGCTGACAACTGCCCCGTAGAGGGGCACAACGCCTGCCTGCTTCTTTGGGAAGGGGAATAACAGAGGAAACGAAGGTAGGAGGGGAAAGAGGAAAGAAAAGAGGAAAAACAACAAAACAAACAACACAGACGTAAACACAAATAAGTAGTCACATAGCATGCTATATCAAGCAATACATATCTCTTGGGTACGCAAACCCGTAGAAGCCAACTGCGGCAGAATTTTACATGGAAGAACTTTGTTATATTTCAGTAGTATACATACAGAACTGAAGCCCTCTGGAGCGATTTTCTCGCATATTAGGTCTGCCACTTCATATAAGAAATCAATATGAAGAGTAATCTGCGTTTTATTATGCGTGGGTCCTCGAATGAATCGTTTGAAGCAATAAGAGCACGCTCAATTAAAGAACAAGGTGCTATGTTGTTAATCTGCCCGAGGTAGAGGAAGAAGCATCATAAGTACAAAGTTCTTACCTACAGAACATGTGCCATAAAGGACTGTTTGTTAAAAAGGTCGGCGCAAACAATTTCTTACTTATGCCGTTAAACATGCTTGAAATGTTGAAAATAATTCAGAGCATGGGTAATTAGCACTATCTTACCGATGAAAAAATGTATTTCAGAATACAAACTAATACAGAAGCGCCTTGAAAATATAACGAACATCATTCTCTGGGCCTGGCTGGAAGTCACCGAAAACTTGCCCTGAGGTAAGCCAACAGGCGCATGCGCACGTTAGGATAATATTAGTTACTTGCCGCATCTTGCGTCGAGCTGGTGTAGTGAGATGGTGGCACTTGGCGCCTTTATATAAGTGCGAGGCAGACGTTTCAACCTTGACCGATGACTGGTCTCTGTTGCCGTTTGTTAATTGCACGCTTTATGCATATTAGAAGTCCCGCGTCAGTTATTCTTAATACTTCCGTTTGTGAGACAGGCAGGCAAAGAATCAGATTCGTTAATTGGAGTGGCTTGTGGAAATTGATAACCGCAGCCGGGCAAGAGTAAAACACTTCAGGAAAACATGTTGTGGGGACTGTTAGGTTCCCGAATCGTATTATCGTAAACAAGGCAACACGGACGCTCCACATTTTCCTCCATATTACCTTCATGCTACGCCGCTGTGAACACAATTTGTTTTCCATTTGACACTCTCTTAATTTGTCCTGCTTCGTTTTCTTTTGCTTAGGGTTGTGGTTCATGGCATAAGGGTAGTGTCATAAAGAATCACAGCATAAAGAAGCCAAGGGTTATTTTCTTTTAAAAAAATTAATGCTGGGCTGGTGGTACATTAGGAAGGACAAATGAATACGACTAGTTAATCATCTTGATTTTTTCTGTGTGCTGTTGTTGCGTTGAGGATATTGTAAACTATTACAAGTCTAATCACTCAACTGTTTCCATGTGAATTCTTCGGTACAATGCGAGATTGCGTGTGATGCAACCGTGGGTAGGTCATACGAATTTCTTGAGCTAACGCAGGACACCAGAGCAAAACGGACAAAAAATTCGCATGCTGGAAAACAATATTATAAACGCATAAAGAGAGCGAGAGAGTGAGAAATGCAAAGGCGAAGCAGCGAGGTTAACCAGACTGTACCCCGTTGGCTACCCTACACAGTGGGTGGGGGGAAGGAGGGCGAAAGAAGAGAGAAAGAGGGGAGGAAGGGCAGAACAAGTGGTACAAGCTCCTAACGCATTATCTCAGCGTATGACTCGCGGGTATAACTAACGGTGGTTACCGCTTATCAATCGTATCAATCGTACCTCACATTGGTGCGTATATATATATATATATATATATATATATATATATATATATATATATATATATATATATATATATATATATATAAAGGAAGGAATTGTAAACTTAAGGGCTCGTTTGCTTTGTTAAACACAGTAATAATGAGAACTAACAGACAAAGATGCCAAGGAAAGTATAGGGGAAGCTATTAGAAGTAATTGTAATGTAAATGTGAAGAAAGGAAAGTGGACGAAGAGATAACTTGCCACCGGCAGGATCCGAACCTGCGACCTTCGAATAACGCGTCCGATGCTCTACCACTGAGCTACGGTGGCGGTCATCCCCCCGTCCACTTTATAGGGTATATATGTGTACTTAAACGTGGGAGCGTCAGTCATGCCGCCTGTTGCCATTACGGCGAGTGTGGAACACTCTTTTTTTGCCTGTAGGCGTCACGTAGTACGTGATCTTATTACGAGCGGGCAGCTGACTAATAATCCCTCGCATACCACCTGAAGGCATCAAGTCTGCCAGAACGAGACCCTCGTTATGAATGAAGGAAGGAATTGTAAACTTAAGGGCTCGTTTGCTTTGTTAAACACAGTAATAATGAAAACTAACAGACAAAGATGCCAAGGAAAGTATAGGGGGAAGCTATTAGAAGTAATTGTAATGTAAATGTGAAGAAAGGAATATATATATATATATATATATATATATATATATATATATATATATATATATATATATATATATATATATATATATATATATATATAAGTGGTCGTCTGGAGCTAACCAGACGACCACTTGTCGAAACGTTAGCTCCAGTGGCATTCCAAGCCTCCATTTTACTATGAAGTGGTTTTCTTTAACAAAACTTAGCAG
Organism: Rhipicephalus appendiculatus; assembly: GCA_030522465.1. NCBI lineage: Eukaryota > Metazoa > Arthropoda > Arachnida > Ixodida > Ixodidae > Rhipicephalus > Rhipicephalus appendiculatus. The sequence continues at coordinate 4,476 of JALIZH010031045.1, read as the reverse complement.
TGGCTTAGATCGGCTATGCCAGGATATACGTAACGTGAGCTACAGACGGACGGACGGACGTATGGAATAGCGAGGTAGCTCACGCGAGTCAAGCGGAAGCCCACTAGTGACACGTCACTCCAGGAGCTTCCAGGCCTTCTCCGGCGCGGCAGCTGTGTGCTGTGTGACGTCACTGTTCCTCGGGCATGCGCAGCACGGCTCTCGATAAGCCACGCGAAACTGCTCAACTTCGGCCAGTGTAGCTTACTCTACAAAAGCACCCAATAATTTGCTTAAGGAACACTGGAACGCTGAACAGTCTGCTTTGCCCATGCGGCCTTACGAGAACAGTTAAGAACGCCTATAACGCAGCTGTGTTTTACGCGATCCCATGTATTTTTTTTTCCTCGGTGATATCGAGCTGATATTTTTTTTTGACGCACCAAATGCACAAAAGAATATTTTTGCCCAAATTTTGTCACACTTCTATTCAACGAACGCCGCTCATGATATGCCATGTAATTTTTCATAGGAGTGTGTTGCTTGGACCTAATTACACTCAGCAAAGGGATGCGTGCTTAATAGCGTAAAGAATTTGCGCGAAAGGTCGCTTTTACAATGAGAACAACTAAGCCGGCAGTACGTGTCATTATTTTAATTTCGTTCATTACAGATGAGCCAGCGAGATTAAGCAAGTCCAACAGAAACATTAACGGGGAGCAAAAGCTTCCGCATACATTACTTCGCTAGCAAACTGAATTTCGCTGACGTCAATCAAATCAACTCGTTTCATACCATCCACCTTACCTATACTGTGTAAAACAAAAATGGAAGCCTAACATCTGACCTTTGCACGCCAGTTCAGTCATGGCTACACAGGTCTTCGTTATTCATGAATATTCGTAGTAAAAAAAACGCCAGCTTTAATATTTGCGGTAAGCGAAAGCTACGTACGAGACGCTGCTGCTATAGAATTTAGGCGAGACAGGCGGGATGAAGCTTGCTGTCTGTTATACCACGCTTCAGTCATTATGTCATGTATGACAACTCTGACTTTAAAGTAGTGCTTACGTATTAATTACGATGCTGTCAGCCGCGCTCATCTAAGATGAAGACTGCTATAACATGCGCATGAGTCACAGTGCTTTCGCTCCCTTCAAGTATAGTTGACGTTGAGTTATGGATTTTTGCTGACCATATGATGATTTCGACCGAAATATGTAAACTGCAGGCTAGTGACCACAATTATGCCAATCATTCCGGATATTCGACGAAAACCGCTTAGGAAACCCGTCCGTTTTATATAAGAGGTAGTAGAAGTTTTATTAGGCCTTACTTGCCTCATCAAAAGCGAAAATTGACCATCGGGGTCCGCAGACGCAGCACCCTCGACGTCATAACTAGTGATGCTAAAATCGCCATCACGTGATCACGTAAGCATATGTCGGCATCATTACACCACCAATTGTTAGAATTTGTGGCGTCATCATGACGTCACAAACGTAGCCATCACATGGTATCATCGCTTGGTGACCTGTGCGTCGATCACGAACGCACTGTGAAGCAACGTGAGGTGCAGAAAGCGTCCAACGCCTTCGATCCCGGAGCCAGTGCAAAACCACATTGGCTGGAGAAAGCTTTTGGGGTGGCTTGATGAATACAATCGATAGAGAGAAACAAGTAGTAGAGGAAGATGGCTTTCCACTTCGAGTCGTAATAGACAAATCTATTAGTGACCGCATGTCTTTTGTTTACCAGGAGGTGGTTACGTCCTATCTATTCCCGCAGGTTGCGCTCGCACCATGCTAATCTTGAAAACGGCAGAATATACAAGCATTGCTGATGAATCATGTAATCATACTTTCGCCGGGTTTCATTGCAGTGTCGGTAAGCAGAATGCAACAATTCTTATTTGATTCATTGTCGCAATAAATTGACTTTTAGTGCCACGTGAATGAGTAGTAGTCGCACTTCTTTAATTGCGGAGCTGTTTAACCCGAGCATTAGCCCGTGACGCGTGAACAGAAATGTTCATCATCATGAAGCGGCACGTGCTGTCTACGTGCTCTTCCTCTTCGTCCACCTCTTCATCTTCCACTTCGCTCGCAGGACACGTGCGCCGATTTGTCCGGTGCGGGATGCAATAACACTGATCGGCGAGAGAACGATTACAGAGACAAAGGGAAGGAGAAACAAATACGGAAAAACATAGAAAGAAAGAGAAACTGAAATAAATTCGGTGAGGCGTCATTCAATCCCTAGTACCTACGATCAGAAGGCGAGTAACTTAACCACTAAGTTGTCCAGGCGCGCTAGCAGAGCATAGCATTATGTAGTAGAGTATAGGAAGAGGGTGGGATAGGGAAGTGAGGTTAAAGAGGAGGCAAAGTAGGATCAGATAGTTTAATCCATGACATAGTAATAATAAGAAAGAGAGAAGTAGAAAGAAGAAAGGCAGACAGGAAGAAAAAGAAATAGATGAAGCAAGAAAGAGAAAAACCAAAGAGAAATAAGCACCGCCAAGCTCCACACTCCCTTCATATTTGGCACCACTTGTCCAAACCTGTCTCCATTTTTTAACGGCGAAGCTGTTCTTGTTCGGTGTGAAATGTGCGTGACCCAAAATTATCATCATGAACCGGCTCTTGCTCTCTTTCTTCTCTTCTTCATCTTCTGCTTAGCTCCTAGAACACAAGCGCTGATTTGTGCGGCGTATAGCAAGGGGGGTTGTTGTTGTTGTTGGTATCCTCTGGACATGGCTCATACCCATTGGAGGGAAGCATAAAGTGAACTAGAGATGTGACTGTTAGGATAGGGTCAAGAAGGAAAGCGCTAAAGAAGAAGAGAGAGAGAAAGAAAGAAAGTGAAAATCCTTGGCGAGAAAAATTCCTCATGAGTCGGTGGGATTGAAACCCGCGTACCCACTTTCCGAAGGAGAGTGTATTTACCACTCGGCTATCCAGGCATGCTGCCAGAATTTAGCATAGCCTTATGTAGTATTGTATAGCGAGGGGGGTAAAAAAAGAAATTGAGGGTGACTAGGCGAGAATTGAGGAGGGGATAAAGTAAATACTAGCATATATTATGTAAAAGAGAGAAATGGAAAAAAATCTAAATGCGGAAAAACGAAAAAGAGAAGAAATAAAAAAGATAGAATAATTGGAAAGAGAGAAAAAAACAGATAGGAATAAAGAGGGAGCAAGCGAGAAGTAGAGTGAGACAAAATTAAGACACAAAAAAGAAAGAAAGGTAGAGTGGCAATGAACGATAACGAAAGATAGAAAGACAATGGGAGAGACAAAGAAAGAGAGGTAGAAACAAAGAAGGCCTCCCAGTTCTATAGAGCAATCTACAGAAATAGAAAAAAAGGTTGCCCAGCGAGCGGCTATGGGCCCGTACTTCGCTGTGCCAAGCTTGGCAAAACTAAGTGAAATGTTCCCGGATATTTTTCTCGCGTCGAACTGATTCGAGAAGTAAAAAAAAATTGAGTGAATTGCGAGCAGAGATACTGAAAGAAAAGTCTAATATATTTCTCTGTGTAGATGAACGAAAGTTGCGACAACTTTTCCTTGTTCGATGAAATAACCTCAATTTGTCCTTTCTAATTAAGGTGTTTTACTGAAAAGACTTGCAATGTACTTTTGTTATTGAGTAGTGTAGCTTCCTGGGCCGGTTACTACATCAGGACGGCGTGAAAGGTTCCAGCAGGTTACAACACGAGCACATATAAGATAAACACGCAGGCAGAGACTGTACTCGCAATTGAAGTTTATTAGAAAAACATATTGATTAGGACTCTGCTACACACGCACAAAGAACCAAGTGAAATAAAAATCAAGTGCCATAAAAGGCATGGAAAGATAACCTGGCCCATCGCCCTTCCTATTACCCTAGGCTTTGTATGATATTGAAGCTCCTTACTGGTGATATGGACCAAAGGCTCAATGACCACGGCCGCTGGATCAAAGCGCACGAGGTGCGGCCTGCTGCGTGCGCCGAAAACAGCGGGAGAGCCCTAGTTCGTTTTACTGCCGCCGCAGCGCCACCGGTCAATGACGGTTTGCGCCGGGGACGCGGTGCGTGTCAGGCGCTCGCAGGCTCGTTGTGTCTACTTCGCAGCAGTGCAAGCGGACTCGTCGAGTTTGGTGTCCGCTCAGCTAGTGCATTCTTTTATGCCACAATAGGACCTTTTCTCCGATGCAAATGGTTTCGTTTTCATACGGGGATACGGAACTGTTTTGACTAAGCACGCCCGTCTCGTCGACAGCCAACTTTGACGATATGTTAAAAAAAAAAAAAAATCCACGCATCTCCACGAAGTGAATCATAACGAGTGGGCGAAGCTCTGGGTATCGTATCGTTGAGTAACCGTACGTTACCCGAGCGTTGCCCCATATAATGTATAATGAGTGACATAAAGTGTATATAGAAATGCAAATTTATTTCGCCTTCGAGTCGTCTTGGGCAATTCAAGGAGGATTTAGAAAATTGCTGGAG
>JALIZH010031044.1:0-18525 GCA_030522465.1 Rhipicephalus appendiculatus | reverse complement strand
TTGCACATTGAGATTAGTTATTTTTTCTGGTGCAAGTTCACCCCCATAAAAGGTTCCATAATTAGCGGCTGCGATTGCTTTGTTCACCGTCACAACGTGAAAATATTATGCAGGTTTCTAAGTAAACGATTAGTTGGAAGCAGAATTGCACACGTTACAGAAAATAAGTAGGTAATCAACTAAAATTTCGATTACTTCCTTCAAGATCTATTTGATTGAAGTGGTCATTTACATCCCCCCGAAACTTAACCAAGGAATTACAGAAATGTAATCGATTACCTCTGTGTTCCTTTCGTTCAAAATTTCATTGCCGTAGCACTATAGCAAAATTATACTCAAACTACAACCAACTACAGTGAAACCTCAGTGATACGAATCTCGCGGGGTCACCAAAAATATTCGTATCATCCGAATTGCGTATCACCAGAAAATATGGAAAATTAGCATGCAACAAAAAAAATGCTGGCGTTCGTTTTTATTTATTGTTTCTCAGTGCCGCAGCAACGTCTCGAACAACTCTGAATGACATCCAGTGAAATTTTTAGATCTCAACGATCATACACTCTAAAACTTTTCACGCGTAGTAAGCGTGAAACGCGCTCCTCGGCGTCGTAAAATACGTTTTGAGCACCATTCGCTCAAAATATGCGTGGTTTTCCTCCGCCCAAGCGTGACGCCGGTCGAGGAAACGTGCATTTGCTTTATTTTACGCGTGATGGGGGATTTTATGCGTGAGAACCGGAAAACTCACGCTGAGCAAAAGACCGCGCTGCGGATCGCATTTCTCCTCGTCACGCGTATATATATCCTGATACAATCGCCAAGGCAGCCGTGCAACGTCGCCGTTACGCGCTTCTGATTGGCTGCTGTGACTTGTGCCTCCTTTCATTTATTTTTGTTTTCAACGCGAGCGCTTTGAAAGGTGGCGCTCGCTTCAGTATATACTTTTTGGCGGGAAACGGGGTTAGAGCCGTTGGAGCCATTGACTCAGCAGGTACATTGTGCGTCGTCTCTGCCAGGTGTCTGCTTGGCCTTCGAGTGTATACTGTGCGGTGGGCTCGCTTTGTGTGGTTGAGAAAAGTGGTGAAGAAGGAACAGCTTCATGAATAACTTGACTTTGATTGACCTGCGTGGTGTGCAGCGCGGTAGATGCAAGAACACCGAATGCAACTGCCCGGAATCCTCGCGCGACACGGCGCCACTCTCTGCCAACTGCGTACTATGGGCACTGGCCTGCCATTCACGGTCGCTTGGAATACCTGGGTAAGCAAATTAATTTGAAATGTCTTGGCTCATTATATATTTTGCATCTATTTTCCGAACAGTGACGTTCTTGGCGTATTCTGTAGACCTTCCTATTGATCTCCGAACTTCATATTAATGTCAAGCCAAGTTGTCTGCGTACAATACTCACGGATTGAAACGCGACAACTTAGGGCTAAGTAATTCACGTACTTCCGTTTCTAACATCTCGATTTCCTGTCATAGCGGCGTATTTTGACTCGAATTCTTACATCAGATCCAGCATTATCTTTAGATGCCGGATTCTTAGCGACATGACATGGTTACCTTGAGTAATTGCTCATGGAAGTCGTTGTAGTGAAGAAAGTGATGTCGCTTTTCAGTCCGAGAGTACTGTAGCTTCTGTTTCACTCGCGTCGTGTGATCGACGGGGAACGATGACAAGAAGGAAGGAAGGAGAGTTGCTCTCGTTGCCGTGGCTGTGAGCCGCTTTCTCCTTCGCCGCCGGGTTTCCAACGGTCTCCGCGTCTGGCGCTCGAAAGCTTTGGCTAGTTTGGCTAGTCGGCGCCAAATCAGCCAAATTTCACGGCTGCGTTGCGGTTCGCGGCGGTGGCCGTTTTCGGGCGAGGAGGCGCAACGCCAGTAAAGGGGCCGGCTGGCGCATCGCGCGGTGGGTGAACAGCGCCTGCTTCCTTCGTGCTCCGCAAAGCGCCTCGAAAATGGCGAAAAATATATTGTACACTGTAAATTCACAAAGTCGATGCGTACATTACGAAGCGTTAAAAATTGTGCTACATCCTATAAAACACAACCACGTTAAGGCCACAATAAAATTGTCTGTTTGTGCTGCACATCTCGACTGAAGTTCGCTTGTTGTATCTGCGTGCGCAACACATGAGTCTATAACTATTATATGGAAGCCGCTATTGCCAAGAGATCGTTCTGGGTACAGACGAGATATTTATGTCGCAATCTAACATTATATGGTAAGATACAATTGCGTCACCTTCAGGAACTTCAGGCTGCTGGGTGAAGTCTCAGTTTTGTGCAGTTATTATGTGTTTTACCGTGAGGAAGCATCAATACTTTACCGTACGGTGCAGTACGTTGAGCCAGTGCTTCTGCGGCGGTAATGTTAGCTGTCGTGGCAGCAAGGATGGAGCTCTGTTGCGGTCATGTCGTGATCTTAGAGCAAACATATACGGAATTACAGAAAGGCTGTTTTTTCTTAGCGGCTCAAGCACAGCAAACGTATTAAAATAGTCAATTCGGACGTGCAACTTTCACTGTAAAAGCACAAAATTGTCACGAATACAAAAAGGAAGTGCTTTGTATGGTACTCAGTTGTGTAGTTAATAGCTCATCTTTTGAATGTGGTTTCTGAAATTAGCCGCGAATGCTTTATTGGTACAGCGAAATGCCGTCACTGTGATCCCCGTTTCACGGTTCTTTTTTATTTTTACCGCGCTGAGTGCCTGTTCTGTCGATATGTGCATCTAAATACCACAAATGTTTTAATTGAGATTCTCTGGGCTACCGTCCTTGCGATAGGAACCACGTTTTTGTTTTTCTGGAATGTCATTATCTTTTATTTAATACAATTTTTTTTAAATTTATGCTGAAATAGATCGCCGGTGTACACCTTATACTTGACTGTACTACTTCAAAACTCGTTTTTACTGTTTTTGCTGGCCCCCAATGCCCGTATAACTAAACCAACAAAAAGCCACGAAGTTTTGCTGATTGTGCGCTGTATTCTGTGTTCGTGAAGTTTAATTCCACGTCTTCTCTTTCAGCTTGCCTTCGAAAGTAAATTGAGATTTTCAAGCACGGTCGAGGAGAATGTCAGACGCCTAAGGAAAATTCTACCTGCAGTGGCAACACTGGCATCCTTAGCGGACCCATCGTACAGAGAGGTCGACGTGTACTTGCGGTCAAGGCTCGCGAAAATGGCCCTAATTTCAGAGGTGAGTGAAATATTTTGTAAGAGCCAAGTTTCAGAGACAATTCAAAACATCTTTATTCTTCTAACACTACTCAGTTTTGAGCCGGGTATGAGGAGATTGAATGCCGCAATCGCAATGTGAGCTTTGCCGACAAAATCATTTTCATGAATTTGTAGTTCTGTACGAAGTGAAATTTTACAGCTGTCCATTCCATCAGGTACCAATTTAATTTCTCTTTTTTTTATCTTTGCCAGGTTTCATCCGAAGACATTGTTGGCCGTGCATTGTGTGGGGTGACGGGAACGAGCTGGCATGCGGCAAAGAGCCCAGCGAAATCCTGAAGCTGGAACCAGACACGTCGCTGGAAAAAAGCATTGGTGCTTTGTTTGCGTGTTTACTACGTAAAGGACCTTGCGTATCCGGCTGCTTTTGGCAGTTGCTTGGCTTCCTTCAAGCAGTCGTGAACTGTGCGGTACCGAAGAAATTCCATGGGCGGAAAAAATGGTGAAGGATTTGTTTACTAAACTACACTTCGTTTCAGTTAAGTACAGAGCACAGTTCGCGTGCCGCTCAAAGCGACATCAAAAGTTCATCTTGTGCCTATTTTATAGTTCCTGTGTGTGTTATTTTCTTGGATTGCTCTTCTATAGAGAGAAGCGTTCTTGTAAGTAAGTGAAAATAAAAAGTGTCACTCTAGTTTAAGATTCTTGTAAATGTTTCGTTCTATTTAACTCTTTATCTTTGATTTAAACTCTCAAGCCTCGGAGCACTCCGCACTAAATCCCTCCCTTAATTTTCTTAATGACCGTGTATATAAACAATCGCGCCGAAAGAATGCAGATCAGCGGCTTAATTGTAGGATTCGCCAGATGCACTTGTGCAAGATGCTTTATGAAAGTTTGTCCTGCACTGGCTTCCATGGCGTTTGGATTTGTGACTAGCGAAGTTTCAGGAACAATCCATAACGCTTTCATTCTGCCAACTCGACTCATTTTTAAACGGTCCACAACGAAGATCTAACGCCCCAATCGCAATGTAAGGCTTTTCGATCAGTGACTGGAGGCCTTCCTAATGCTTAGTTAAGGTGTAAGAGAGGATTTTTATTTACTTGATGCGGGATTCTCTTGTTCTATAAGATGTGTTTCTGACCGTCAGAAAGTGTTTAAAAATGAAGCTGAAAGAAGATAATCTTTGGAGTGCTTTATCTGTTATTGGTTGGCGGCTGCTTGGAGGGTAAATGTACTGGTTGCCCAGGATAAAATAGCTAATTACAAAAATCAAGTTTCAGTTATCATCCCTCACATGTGTTGACTATAGAACATTCCACTGCGACAGCACAACATGAGCTTGCTAGCTGCACCGTAAATACAGAGCGCACTGCCGATCTTGAGCTGTGTGCAGACACCCAACATGTGCCGTCGGGTACAACATGGAAAGGGTAGCCAGTGAATTAATGAAAGATTGTCTCTTATTTCTTGCTTACTCTCTGTACTGTAAACCGTATTCCGTAATTATATTCCGGCTAGCAAGCTCACTTCATGCTGTCGCAGTGTAGCATTCTATAGTTTGGACATGTGCAAGATGAAAGTGAGAGTTGATTTTCGCAATTAGCTAATTAATGCCAAGCATCAGTATATATACCGCCCAAGCCGGCGCCAAGCCCATACAGCACAATAAATATCTTCTTCCAGCTTTCATTTTAGATGATTTCTAACGGCCGGAAAGACATCTGAAGGAGCAGGAGAATGCCGCATTAAGTAAGTAAAACTGCTCTCTTACACCTTTTCTAAGCGTGAGAAAGGTCGCCAGTCACGGCTAGCAAGCGTGGTTTGCTTAGCGTGAAAGTGCACCACGCTTAGAACAAGCGTGCAAAAAATCGGCTCCACTCACGCTTGGCAAGCGTTATTCAACCAGCGAATCGCGCTTAGGAAGCGTGATTTTTCAGCGTGACAGCACATCACGCTTAGACCAAGCGTGCAAAAAATCCCCCCCCACTCACGCTTGCTACGCGTGAAAAGTTTTAGAGTGTACTTGCACTCGTAAATATAGGACCCGTGCGCGCGTGTGTAATCACTGAACCAGGTGTGTTGTGACCTGTGATAGGTAGGGGCCCCTTCCTAATTTTAGTAGACTTTTCCGCATCACACTGGAGTTAGCAACAACTTGTTGGTTTGGGCGAGTCGGTTCATGATGCAAATGACTAAAAGCAACGCGAAAAAACGACGATCAAGAAACACAAAGAAGTCTTGTTATGTGTGTTTCTTCTTTGTCGTGGTTTTTCGCGCTGCTTCTAGTTATTTACACCGGAATACTGCGGCGAAAGTGATTTAATGGGCACTTTGCACGCGATAGATGAAGGCCTCAAAATTTTAGAACACCTGTCCTTTGTTGTTAGTATCTTCTGATCGCGGTGGTGTTGGGAATGTGTTTAGGGAGATTGACGGCCGTTCCCGCACAATCGGAGAATTCCCAAGTGTTCCCGTCCCCAAGAATCGTGCATGTTGACGTTGTGAGGCCTAACTCCTTCGCCAAGACCGTCCGGTTCCTCTTTCGGTCCTCGTGCACCTTTCATAGGATGTCTGGTGCGCGAGGACATGGCTTGTCGTCGAGGAAGGCTCGTGTAAACACGGTACAACGACAGCATCACGCGTTGACAGCTTAAAAAAAAAAGCGTGACGTCAACGCCACCCGTAATCTAAATGCAGACACACGAAGGTGCACTAGGGCCTCTAAGATTCGCGCTCGCAATCTCGGAGGCTACGACACGTCACTGAAGATTTATTTCACCGTGGTTTAATCTGATGAATTGGCGACGCGGCGCGCATGCTCGCGCTTGGGTTCCCGCACGTGCTAATCGCGCCTTCCGCGACAGCGCGGGCAGCACCTCCTCGTACCTGGGCGGTAGCGTACGTTCGTATCAAACGTCGCGGGGTGAAAACCTGTTCGCAACAACCGTACTCCATTACATTGCGGGCCAATGGGCCTCAGCCGGGCCAAAGCAAAATTCGTATCACCCCGAAATTCGTACGAGCCGTGATAGTGTCACCGAGGTTTCACTGTACACTCTAAAACTTTTCACGCGTAGCAAGCGTGAGTGGGGGGGATTTTTTGCACGCTTGGTCTAAGCGTGATGTGCTGTCACGCTGAAAAATCACGCTTCCTAAGCGCGATTCGCTGGTTGAATAACGCTTGCCAAGCGTGAGTGGAGCCGATTTTTTGCACGCTTGTTCTAAGCGTGGTGCACTTTCACGCTAAGCAAACCACGCTTGCTAGCCGTGACTGGCGACCTTTTTCACGCTTAGAAAAGGTATAAGAGAGGAGTTTTACTTACTTAATGCGGCATTCTCCTGCTCCTTCAGATGTCTTTCCGGCCGTTAGAAATCATCTAAAATGAAAGCTGGAAGAAGATATTTATTGTGCTGTATGGGCTTGGCGCCGGCTTGGACGGTATATATACTGATGCTTGGCATTAATTAGCTAATTGCGAAAATCAACTCTCACTTTCATCTTGCACATGTCCAAACTATAGAATGCTACACTGCGACAGCCTGAAATGAGCTTGCTAGCCGGAATATAATTACGGAATACGGTTTATAGTACATGCAGTAAGCAAGAAATAAGAGACAATCTTTCATTAATTCACTGGCTACCCTTTCCATGTTGTACCCGACGGCACATGTTGGGTGTCTGCACACAGCTCAAGATCGGCAGTGCGCTCTGTATTTACGGTGCAGCTAGCAAGCTCATGTTGTGCTGTCGCAGTGGAATGTTCTATAGTCAACACATGTGAGGGATGATAATTGAAACTTGTTTTTTGTAATTAGCTATTTTATCCTGGGCAACCAGTACATTTACCCTCCAAGCAGCCGCCAACCAATAACAGATAAAGCACTCCAAAGATTATCTTCTCTCAGCTTCATTTTTAAACACTTTCTGACGGTCAGAAACACATCTTATAGAACAAGAGAATCCCGCATCAAGTAAATAAAAACCCTCTCTTACACCTTAACTAAGCATTAGGAAGGCCTCCAGTCACTGATCGAAAAGCCTTACATTGCGATTGGGGCGTTAGATCTTCGTTGTGGATCGTTCAAAAATAAGTCGAGTTGGCAGAATGAAAGCGTTATGGATTGTTCCTGAAACTTCGCTAGTCACAAATCCAAACGCCATGGAAGCCAGTGCAGGACAAACTTTCATAAAGCATCTTGCACAAGTGCATCTGGCGAATCCTACAATTAAGCCGCTGATCTGCATTCTTTCGGCGCGATTGTTTATATACACGGTCATTAAGAAAATTAAGGGAGGGATTTAGTGCGCAGTGCTCCGAGGCTTGAGAGTTTAAATCAAAGATAAAGAGTTAAATAGAACGAAACATTTACAAGAATCTTAAACTTGAGTGAAACTTTTTATTTTCTCTTACTTACAAGAACGCTTCTCTCTATAGAAGAGCAATCCAAGAAAATAACACACACAGGAACTATAAAATAGGCACAAGATGAACTTTTGATGTCGCTTTGAGCGGCACCCGAACTGTGCTCTGTACTTAACTGAAACGAAGTGTAGTTTAGTAAACAAATCCTTCACCATTTTTTCCGCCCATGGAATTTCTTCGGTACCGCACAGTTCACGACTGCTTGAAGGAAGCCAAGCAACTGCCAAAAGCAGCCGGATACGCAAGGTCCTTCACGTAGTAAACACGCAAACAAAGCACCAATGCTTTTTTCCAGCGACGTGTCTGGTTCCAGCTTCAGGATTTCGCTGGACTCTTTGCCGCATGCCAGCTCGTTCCCGTCACCCCACACAATGCACGGCCAACAATGTCTTCGGATGAAACCTGGCAAAGATAAAAAAAGAGAAATTAAATTGGTACCTGATGGAATGGACAGCTGTAAAATTTCACTTCGTACAGAATTACAAATTCATGAAAATGATTTTGTCGGCAAAGCTCACATTGCGATTGCGGCATTCAATCTCCTCATACCCGGCTCAAAACTGAGTAGTGTTAGAAGAATAAAGATGTTTTGAATTGTCTCTGAAACTTGGCTCTTACAAAATATTTCACTCACCTCTGAAATTAGGGCCATTTTCGCGAGCCTTGACCGCAAGTACACGTCGACCTCTCTGTACGATGGGTCCGCTAAGGATGCCAGTGTTGCCACTGCAGGTAGAATTTTCCTTAGGAGTCTGACATTCTCCTCGACTGTGCTTGAAAATCTCAATTTACTTTCGAAGGCAAGCTGAAAGAGAAGACGTGGAATTAAACTTCACGAACACAGAATACAGCGCACAATCAGCAAAACTTCGTGGCTTTTTGTTGGTTTAGTTATACGGGCATTGGGGGCCAGCAAGAACAGTAAAAACGAGTTTTGAAGTCGTACGGTCAAGTATATTTCAGCATAAATTAAAAAAAATTGTATTAAATAAAAGATAATGACATTCCAGAAAAACAAAAACGTGGTTCCTATCGCAAGGACGGTCGCCCAGAGAATCTCAATTAAAAAATTTGTGGTATTTAGATGCACATATCGGCAGAACAGGCACTCAGCGCGGTAAAAATAAAAAGAACCGTGAAACGGGGATCACAGTGACGGCATTTCGCTGTACCAATAAAGCATTCGCTGCTAATTTCAGAAACCGCATTCAAAAGATGAGCTATTAACTACACAACTGAGTACCATACAAAGCACTTCCTTTTTGTATTCGCGACAATTTTGTGCTTTTACAGTGAAGTTGCACGTGCGAATTGACTATTTTAATACGTTTGCTGTGCTTGAGCCGCTAAGAAAAAACAGCCTTTCTGTAATTCCGTATATGTTTGCTCTAAGATCACGACATGACCGCAACAGAGCTCCATCCTTGCTGCCACGACAGCTAACATTACCGCCGCAGAAGCACTGGCTCAACGTACTGCACCGTACGGTAAAGTATTGATGCTTCCTCACGGTAAAACACATAATAACTGCACAAAACTGAGACTTCACCCAGCAGCCTGAAGTTCCTGAAGGTGACGCAATTGTATCCATATAATGTTAGATTGCGACATAAATATCTCGTCTGTACCCAGAACGATCTCTTGGCAATAGCGGCTTCCATATAATAGTTATAGACTCATGTGTTGCGCACGGAGATACAAGCGAACTTCAGTCGAGATGTGCAGCACAAACAGACAATTTTATTGTGGCCTTAACGCGGTTGTGTTTTATAGGATGTAGCACAATTTTAACGCTTCGTAATGTACGCATCGACTTTGTGAATTTACAGTATACAATATATTTTTCGCCATTTTCGAGGCGCTTTGCGGAGCACGAAGGAAGCAGGCGCTGTTCACCCACCGCGCGAGGCGCCAGCCGGCCCCTTTACTGACGTTGCGCCTCCTCGCCCGAAAACGGCCACCGCCGCGAACCGCAACGCAGCCGTGAAATTTGGCTGATTTGGCGCCGACTAGCCAAACTAGCCAAAGCTTTCGAGCGCCAGACGCGGAGACTGTTGGAAAACCGGCGGCGAAGGAGAAACGGCTCACAGCCACGGCAACGAGAGCAACTCTCCTTCCTTCTTTCTTGTCATCGTTCCCCGTCGATCACACGACGCGAGTGAAACAGAAGCTACAGTACTCTCGGACTGAAAAGCGACATCACTTTCTTCACTACAACGACTTCCATGAGCAATTACTCAAGGTAACCATGTCATGTCGCTAAGAATCCGGCATCTAAAGATAATGCTGGATCTGATGTAAGCATTCGAGTCAAAATACGCCGCTATGACAGGAAATCGAGATGTTAGAAACGGAAGTACGTGAATTACTTAGCCCTAAGTTGTCGCGTTTCAATCCGTGAGTATTGTCCGCAGAGAACTTGGCTTGACATAAATATGAAGTTCGGAGATCAATAGGAAGGTCTACAGAATACGCCAAGAACGTCACTTTTCGGAAAATAGATGCAAAATATATAATGAGCCAGGACATTTCAAATTAATTTGCTTACCCAGGTATTCCAAGCGGCCGTGAATGGCAGGCCAGTGCCCATAGTACGCAGTTGGCAGAGAGTGGCGCCGTGTCGCGCGAGGATTCCGGGCAGTCGCATTCGGTGTTCTTGCATCTACCGCGCTGCACACCACGCAGGTCAATCAAAGTCAAGTTATTCATGAAGCTGTTCCTTCTTCACCACTTTTCTCAACCACACAAAGCGAGCCCACCGCACAGTATACACTCGAAGGCCAAGCAGACACCTGGCAGAGACGACGCACAATGTACCTGCTGAGTCAATGGCTCCAACGGCTCTAACCCCGTTTCCCGCCAAAAGTATATACTGAAGCGAGCGCCACCTTTCAAAGCGCTCGCGTTGAAAACAACAATAAATGAAAGGAGGCACAAGTCACAGCAGCCAATCAGAAGCGCGTAACGGCGACGTTGCACGGCTGCCTTGGCGATTGTATCAGGATATATATACGCGTGACGAGGAGAAATGCGATCCGCGGCGCAGACTTTTGCTCAGCGTGAGTTTTCCGGTTCTCACGCATAAAATCCCCCCATCACGCGTAAAATAAAGCAAATGCACGTTTCCTCGACCGGCGTCACGCTTGGGCGGAGGAAAACCACGCATATTTTGAGCAAATGGTGCTCAAAACGTATTTTACAACGCCGAGGGGCGCGTTTCACGCTTACTACGCGTGAAAAGTTTTAGAGTGTACTGCGGCTTGCATGGTAGAGAGAAGGCTGGAGGCTTGCATGAAGGCTGGGAGTCGTTTGTGATGCTGTGTTACACGATGTAAACTTTCAACAAGAGTTGTTTTTCAAAGTTGTCGCCGTTAATTCTTTCACGTTTCCGAGTTAAAAGGTCAGCTTCTACAATGAACGCTCTCTGAATGTGTGCGCTGAAGGGAAGGGCGGTATTATTACGTAGTAACACCTTGCGCACCAGCTCGTAGTTGCGCAGTGCTTCGATGTTTGTCACAGTCCTCTATCAAGCACCGCGCTTCGCTGTTGGTAGGTACGCCACGGTGGTGTAGCGGTCACGGTGCTCGGCTGCCGACCCGAAGGTCGCGGGTTCAATCCCAGCCGCGTCGGTCGCATTTCGATGGAGGCGAAATGCTAGAGGCCCATCTACTTTGCATGTACTGTGCGATATCAGTGCACGTTAAAGAGCACCAGATGAACTAAATTTCCGGAGCCCTCCACTAGGACGTGCCACATAATCATATCGTGGTGTTCCCACGAAAAACCATAGATCTTATTATCGCTGTTGGTGGTGCTCGGGAAAGGCGTTGCAGGTGAGGCCGAAGAAAGGTGAAAGAAAAATTTCTGAATGAACCCTCCGTCCTCTCAGACGGGGCTTCCTGCTGAGCGGTCGCATATTTTTTTGGACAAGAACTGCCGTAGAAGACGTGTTAAGTAGAAGACTGATTACAAATTGCTTTTGGAAAAAAAGGTAATTGATTACCGGCAATCAATTAGAAGAAGCTGTCATTGAATTGTCCAGATCCTTAGTTTCGGAAAAGTAATCAATTACATAACAAAATTACAAGAAAATGTAATTGATTACAAAAAAACCGATTACTTGTAACGCGTTACGTACAACTCTGGTTGGCAATAAGCGCCTGTGTTGTCGTCACCTTCACCTGTCCTTGTTTGTGCGCGCTTGATGTTGTGCTATGTATATGGCCACAAGTGAATGCGGGTGCGCTAAGTTGATTACTGGTTGAGGATCGAGGTCAGAGTGAGAAGCACCGAAGAAGCAGGAACGCATATGGATTATCATACTAGTCCTTTGTGTTTCCTTCGTTCACGTTTTTTCCTGTTGCCGTCCCACATTTGCATAATTACGCAAACAGAAAAGCATGTTTTATTGTGGCCACCCAGCGTTAGTCAACAAGAACAGGCGACTCGGTTATGCGTTTCTTCTGCGATTTTGACAGCACAATAATTCAGCGTACTATTCACGCTATTTGGCCCGCGTTAATATTACGATGAATGAAATGCATAAATGGGCAGCTAATAAAGCAGATGTTCAGGAGAAGACGGAAGCTTGAATAAGCGAGAAATGCAAAGATGAGACGTCGCAGGAGTCGGTCTTTTGACAACCGGGATTGCCTTTGTCAAGGCAGTTGCTGCCTAAATAAAGGAAGGTCTCCATGTCGAAATGTTGGCTCCAGCTACAGCTACTGTTGAACGATTTTTCACAAATGGGCGACCAATAATTCATTTTTTGAGTCAAATCTCCTTGTATATCTGCATTTTGCTGAGAAAACATCCAAATTTTCATAGAGTAAGAAGGTACTGCTTCCATTCATGACATTAATTTAAAATAAACATTAGATGTTTTGGACATTGCTAATCATTTTTTCAATGCGGAGCATTTCGTAGCGAACTTCGGCGACTTTGAGCGTATCTATCTATCTATCTATCTATCTATCTATCTATCTATCTATCTATCTATCTATCTATCTATCTATCTATCTATCTATCTATCTATCTATCTATCTATCTATCTATCTATCTATCTATCTATCTATCTATCTATCTAGCCGCCTACGACTTTGTGCTCTCCTGCACGTATAGTTAATGGGATTTATACCAAAATCGGTATGGCATAACATGACTATATGAAGAACATGAATGGCTGGTCATATCATGAAAATCGTGACTAACTTGTCATGAAAAGTATGATGTACACGCCATGGCCGTACTGCTCCTGAGGCCGTTTTCTTGATTTGACATACCCGAAAATTGGTACGATGAGACATTCCTGCATGAACAACATAAATGACAGGCGGAAATATGAAAATCATGACTTGCATGTCATGTACAACATGATTTACATGCCACGCTCATGGTGCGCTGATGGCCGTTTCGCTAGCTTGTTATACACCAAATTTGGTATTGCGTGACGTGACTGTATGAAGAACATAAATGCCAAGTGGTCATACGGAAATCATGACATGTCATATGCGACCTGACTTGCATTCCACGCTCATGGCACTCTCGTGGCCGTTTCGCTAGCTTGATGTACACCAAATTTGGTATTGCGTGACGTGACTGTATGAGGAGCATAAATGACAAGTAGTAATATAGAAATCATATATCATGTGCAACATGACTTGCGTACTACGCTCATGGCACGCTCGCGG
The DNA here is from genome assembly GCA_030522465.1 of Rhipicephalus appendiculatus. Taxonomy (NCBI): domain Eukaryota; kingdom Metazoa; phylum Arthropoda; class Arachnida; order Ixodida; family Ixodidae; genus Rhipicephalus; species Rhipicephalus appendiculatus. Next base: position 5,215 of record JALIZH010031044.1, on the reverse strand, counting down.
CCGTTTCGCTAGCTTGATATACACTAGATTTGGTATTGAGGGACGTGACTGCATGACGAGCATAAATGAAAAGTGGTAATATGGAAATCATGACATGTCATTGGTAACATGACTTGCATTCCACGCTCATGACACTCTCGTAGTCATTTCGCTAGCTTGATATACACCAAATTTGGTATTGAGTGACGTGACTGTATGACGAACATAAATGACAAATGGTAATATGGAAATAATGATATGGCATGTGCAACATGACTTCCATGCCACGCTCATGGCACGCTCGTGTCCATTTCGCTAGCTTGATATACACCAAATCTGGTATTGCGTGACGTGACTGTATGACGAACATAAATGACAAGTGGTAATATAAAAATCATGGCTTGTCATGTGCAACAGGACTTGCATGCCACGCTCATGGCGGGGTCGCGGCCGTTTCCCTAGCTTGATATACACCAAAACTGGTATTGCAGGACGTGACTGTATAAAGAACATAGGTGACAGGTGGTAACATGAAAATCTTGGCACGCATGTCATCTACAACGCCATTTACATTCCACGCTTATGGTGCGCTTGCGTCTAGTTCGCTAGCTTGATATACACCAAAATTGCTATTGCGCGACGTGACTGTATGACGCACATAAATGACAGGCCCTAGCATGTAAATCATGACATGCATATTATGTACAGCGTGATTTGCTGCTTACTGGCTGCTTCGCATTACATCGATTCTCATATTGCGTGGGATCTGCCGGTTTTTTTTTGTTATCTAAATGAAATGTGTTTTTTTTTATTTCAGATGTTTATTGTGACGTCTGTTTTATTTTTACGCTGTTTAGATTTTGTCAGAACAGTATTATTTACGAGCACCAGCTCAATGTATGCAGTGTAGTTTTCTTGGCATATAATTGCTCTTCACCCTATGTATAGTTTTATTTTTGATGCGCAGGTACCAGAAGCTGCGCCAGAGCATCGTCAACGAGGTCAAGTTCATCAACGACAACATGACAGCCGAGGTGACGCTGTGCGTTGCCACCACTAATGCGCCGAAGCTGATCGACTCGTTCTTCGCCACAGCGTTTCAGAAGCGCATTTTCATCCCGCTACCCAGACCCGAAGAGCGCATGCGCATTTTGAAGCAGCACATCGGCAAGTCCCCGAACACCATCACTGACGATCAGTGGATCGAGTTAGCAGACAAGACGTCGGGCTACAGCGGAGAAGACATCCTGTCGATCGTCATGCACACCTTCAAGGACACCGGCGACCTCACCTTCGAAGAGCTGTCCTCCGCCATGGGGCAGTACAAGCCACGAAACACGCCTGATGACATCCAGGACTGTCTCAAGTTTAAGGAAGCAAATGCAAGCACTGCCGTGTAAGAATGCTATTACCCTGACACGATTGGTAAATATTTGTGTATGAACAGAACACAAAAAAATTATCCGGCGAGGCTTGAGTTTGGTAGCAGTCGGTGATGAACAAAAATAAAGATCTTCTCACGTTGCCTCCAGCTGCCGTCCTAGTCTTTTTCTCATGCGGTCATGTCTAGTAAAGGGATGATGTTGGTGAAGCAGCACGCTCCGAAAAAGACATTCGTATAAACATGAAAGACGATGCCATCGACAGATTTTGGATAAGTGAAGAATCTAAGGTTTTATTATGACCATTTCCGTGCATGCTGAAGGAAGACCAAAATGCCAAGACAACCACGTGGTTATGCTGAAGGTGCTTCAGCGAATAATTTCTTTTCTAATACAACAGTCCCTCAATACTTTCTACTGGTCGCGAGACACCGGGCCAAGTTTGGTAACGGGACAGAACCTCCCTCCAGGGAAGCCACTGCTCACAAGGGGGGCTTTCATCGCAGCCGCTTAAACGGCGTGTTTTTGGTGCGTTACGAGGTTTCCGTAGCGGAAACTCGCTATCGTGGCTTCACGGATATATATATTTTTTTAATGTGGTGTCATATTCTATATTGTCTCCCATCGCTTACAGGCAGCGTACCTGCGCACAGCGGTCATAAATGTCTGTTCATATGCGGCAGTGTTCCATTCCTTTCGAGTGTGGCGAAATCGGCGTGCAGCCCCGCGCTGCACACCGGTTTAGCAAACTTTGTTAGGCTATGCCTTTTTGACGCATTTTATTTTCTTCAAGGCGGTAGCCGACGTCAGCGGAACAACCGGGACCAACACTGCCAGTATGCAGCATTGTATCCCCGAAGGGTGCAAGTACTTACTTGCCCTGCAAGAAAGAGTCGAAGTATTCGGGCGTTTTCCAACAAAAAAGTCAGAACTGAAAATATATGGCATCCACCACTTGTGATACGTTCGCGCCGCCGTATATTCACATCATTGACCCTCAACAAATTAAGCGATTTCACGACGTCCCAAAGACTCATTTACTAAATAGACGGCATCGCTTCATGCGAAATTCAGCGTGCCATAACGAAAAAAAAATATTGCAATGCGATGCGATGCGTTAGGCTTTTAAAGGAAAGATCATGCTCCTTTAAGCGAACGCTAATACAGTGAAACCTCGGTGATACGAACACACCTCATACGAATTTCGGGGTCATACGAAATTTTCTTTGGTCCCGGCCAAGGCCCATTGGCCTGCAATGTAATGGAGCGCGGTTGTTGCGAACCAATTTTCACACCGCGACGTTTGATACGAATGTACGCTACCGCCCAAGTACGAAGAGGTGCTGTCCGGGCTGTCGCGGAAGACGCGCCAAGCCCGTGCAAGCGCGGGAACGCAAGCGCAGGCATGCGCACCGCACCGCCAAGTCGTCAGAATCACGGTGCAAGAAAAAAAAACTTTTCTTACGGTCAGAATAAACATTCACAGACGCGTCACGGCCTCCGAGATTGTGCGCGCGAATCTTTGAGGCTCTAATGTGTATCCGTGTGCCTTCGCGTTCGGGTTACAGAGGACAGTGGCGCCATGTTTTTTTTTTTTTTTTTCTAAAACGTCGACGCGGGCTGCTGTCGTTGTACGTACCTTCCTCGTGAATCAGACATCCTGTGAACGGTGGACGAGGACCGAAAAAAAGGCGAGGACGGTCTTGGCGAAGGAGTCAGGCCTCACAATGTCAACACGCGCGACTTTGAGATCGCACTTGTGGCACGGCAGTAAATCTTCCAAAAAACATCCCCAACACCTACGCGATAACAATATGATAACGTAGGACCGTCGTTCTGAAATTTTGTGGCCTTGATCTATCGCTACTGCTTTCGCGGGTCACAATGCACCTGGTTCATTAATTAAACACGCGCGTACGGGCCGTATATTTACGAGTGCTGGTATGATTACCGACATCTAAAAACTTAACTGACAATAATTCAGAGCTTTTCCTGACATTGCTCTGGCCCTAAAAAACAATAAATGAAAATGCACGCCAGCTTTCTTTTGTCGCATGCCAATTTTCCATGTTTTCTGGTGATACGAATTTCGGATGATACGAATCTTTTCAGTGGTCCCGTGAGATTCGTATCACCGAGGTTTCACTGTATATCTACCAATATGTATCACGTACGATTTACCGCAAGAAAGAGGAATCTCACATACGACCTCCCGCTTACAAGGAGCATAAGTGGGCACATATTTGACAGCGGTCCGTTTTCTGTTCACTACAAAGTAAAAAGAATATTACTCCCAGGTGGAAGTGAAATGCCTGTTTTCCAGCGACTCCCCTGTTCGGAGTAATTTTCACTCCGGACCTCCGGACAAAATTTTTACTCCGGCTGGCCGGAGTAATTGCGTGGCGCCGCCGGAGTACTTTTTTACCAGCATTTCACTCCGGCTGGCCGGTGTGAGTGCGTGGCACCTCCGGAGTATTTCTCGCTGGTTTTTCACTCCAGCTATCTGGAGATTTTGTGTGGCACCTCCGGGGTATTTTACAAATGTGCTTACTTCGTCTGGATGGAATTTCAGTGAGATGCATCCGGAGTATTTTTTGTAATTCTTTGCTCCACTGTTAGTTTACTTATTCTATGCTGATCGCGTCACGCGTTGGTTAGATGAAGGAATTCTCATGCAAACACAGCAGAGTTACTGCGAATTTTTTCCACAGAGCTCTAGCAGATCAAATCCAAGAGAACGCTTGAGTTCTTATTGTTTGATTTATTCAAAATAAGCTACCGTTTCCGGTTGATGACCCAGCATTTTGGAAAAGAAGACAAGAAGAAACAAGTATACAAAAAGCCACCAAAAAACAAGACACAAGAAGACAAATCACATGAAATCAACACCACTCAAGTTTTAAACGCAGTGCGTTGAAATGAAACCCAGAATGCTGCAAAACAATGCACGACAAACGAATGAAGCGTGGCCACCGGGAAAAACTGTTCACAATTCCCGAAGGACCATCCATCAGATTCACTGACGACTCAAGGGTTCAGCTGTTTGCATCCTGCATAAATTAGCAAAAAATAATAATAATAATAATACATAAGAACTGCAAGTCATGCCAGAGGCACGAAAACTGAAGGCACTGAAGCCTCGGGTACTAATTAAATTCTACACAGTCTGCCAGTCCATGAGGATACCCAGGTTCTTAAACGGAACACACACACACAAAAAAAAAAGTCAGGACGAGCGCTCACTATCCAAGACGCTGATCTCATGTACTCCGGTGTCAGACAGCCGCTTCATGATAACAACACACTTCCGTGACGCAGACAAAGTTCAAGACGGGAGAAAGTTTTCCATATATTTCTAAATCGGCACCTCTATTCTGCTGAAACATTCATAACCCTTTGTTGCATGGCAAAAACCTACGCATCTAAACAGCGCTTACTTTTGGTTTTCTGTTATCTTGCATTCAGAAAAAGCAGATAAAAAGTCTTCTTGAAGTGTCAAACCTTTATTTCATGAGATACAGAATGTCCAATACAGTGGACAACATGCACAAGAGGTTCAGTTAGTGAAAGTTTGAAAAGATTTTTTTCATGTCGAGCTGTCTTGCTCGAACAAATGAACACAAAATATTAGCTGCAGTAGCACCTGAAGAGTAACAAGAATTTTTTTTCAAGTGAAGGGGGGGGCTAAGGGGGGGGTTGGGGGGGGGGGGGGGTGCTGAGGGGGTTCAACTATTTTTTGAAAAATTATCTTGACTTCGCTAAGCTGCAATATTTACAGCTCGTGACTACGAGTGCCTCTTCTATCGCATGCATTCAATAAAACATACCAAATCACGATTTCATCTGTGTTATAA
>JALIZH010031041.1:0-20468 GCA_030522465.1 Rhipicephalus appendiculatus | reverse complement strand
CATCAAACATACTTCTTATAGGTGGGAGGTTAACCTGTGTATTGTTTAATGCATGTGCAGTGCTTTACCATTAGACCACAGCAGATGTCATCCTATCCACTTCATCCTATCATCTATCTATTCTATCATCCTATCTACTCCCACGCACCCTTCTCGGACAAGAAGTCTTCCAGCGCTTAAAGAAAGGCATAAAAATGGGAGCGGAGCAGAAATGACGGGACAGGCAGAACGCTGGAAAAATTTCTTTAAAAGTTTATCGAGCCTGCCCAACTTTCCCTTCTTGGATATATCATGGTGTTAAAGCTTACAAAATCGAGACTACATCACAGTGAGTGAGAGAAGAGAAGTAAGTATGCCTTGCAAGTTCCTTTCGGCTGCCCTTGCATGTGAAACTGATTTCCGAGCACAGAAGGTATGGCTCCTTGGTCCTAATGGTGTCATCATCATTAATGGCCGTGCTAAAGAAGGGCACACTGTGCATGTCTGTGCCTTTCGTTGCATCATCGGACCTTTTCACCAGGGGTCCCACAAACAGAAAGCAGATGCAGTTTCTGGATGTGCCATCGCCATCAGCATAGCCAAAGTGAGTTGGGGCTTTGAATTTTTTCACTGAATTTTTAACGTGACATCTTTAAAGGGACACTGAAGCGGTCTTGAATTCGCGAATTTCTTGCAAATTCCGTTATCTGTGACCTCTTACAACATTCCTGCGAAGGTTCTTTTCGCGACGGTTCGATTAAACAACGGCGCTATAAGCGAGCAAACTTTGGCCGAGGGAACGCCCCCGACGCGCGCGCGGAGCGCCTGCGAGGAGGACAGCAGGGAGAGAAACGTGGAGAGGTGACTTGGACTTTTCGTTTCTCGGCCACAAGTAGCCAAATAGCCAGGGTGTTTTTTTTCTATTGCCACTGACATAAAATTTAGCCAAATGGCACGACGCACCCAAACTTGCAACCAAAAGGAAATTGCCTGCCTTGCATAGCAGATAAATACTCATGTTTGTTTTTATCCAATAATCCTATGTGGAGATGCATCAAGTATGTATTCTCTACGTATACTCGAATGAATCGTTAATTGACGATCTCTGCTCGCGTCTGTCACCTTTGCTGTCTTCAAGCGCTTTAGCGTCGATCCTGCGCCGATCCTCCTCCGGCAGCCCAAGCAGCCGCCAGGCTTCCGCGGATCGTCATTCGAAGACCCGGAAAGCTGGCTCGAAGGCATACGACCGAGTTGCCATTTTCAATGCCTGGACCAACGCAGACAAGCTGCGGCACGTGTATTTCGCCTCGGAAGACGCCGCTCGAACATGGTTCGAAAACCAAGAGGGCACGCTCACGAGCTGGGAAATGTTTCGTGCCTCTTTCCTGGACACCTTTAAATGCACCCCACAGAATACTCTGCGCGCTGCCCATGGTGCTCTGAGAAACCCACACTAATGCACATTACATGGACCTGCCGGGCCATTCCCGGCCTGCCCGTCATTGAACAAGCGAGTGTGGAGCGGTGGGAGGAGTTGCTGGCCAGCGATAGCCTTGACGATCAGATCAGTTTGATCGACAGGGCCCGCAGGGCGGCAATTGCCTGTGGCGTCCTGGACTGAGGACAGCCAGCACTGCTAGATGGGACTTGCGGACTAAGCTGGCCCGTACCACAAACCTTTTTCTCACAATAAATGTTTTCCTTCCTTCCTTACGAGCGTCGTCCGAAAGGAAAGGGTTGAGACCCCGCTGGGAAGCCATGTACAGCTTCCAAACGAGAACGTCGGGATGTACGCCGAAGAAATGACCCGCCTGTTCCGTCACGCCGACCCCGCCATGACTGAGGAGAAGAAGCTCCGGTTCCTGCTGCGAGGAGTCAAGGAAGCGCTGTTTGTAGGACTTGTCCGCAACCCGTCCAAGACTCAACGAATTCCTTACCGAGGCCACGACAATAGAAAATGCACTTGAGATGCGGACAAAAAAGTACAACCGACGCTCATCAACAATCAACTACGCCAAAGCTCATACCCTCAGTACCGACGTCCTGCGAGAGACAATCCGAGCCATCGTGCGGGAGGAGCTACGCAAAGCTGTTACCTTCGCCGAACCCTAAAGTCGATTCGATCGCCGTCATTGTCCGCGAGGAAGATCGGCAATCACTTGGAATTCCCGAAGCGCAGCCTCAGCCGGAAGCTATGAGCTACGCCGCTTCAGTCGGTCGCAATGCTCCTCCACGCCCGCGTCAGGACGCTGCACCACCGCAATTCCGCCGCCAGACTCCACCGCCACCGACGCCATATTGCCCACCGGCCGGCCAGCGCTACGCTCCGAGGAAGACCGACGTTTGGTTCGCCTTTCTGACCACCGCCCACTCTGCTATCACTGCGGAGAAGCTCGCCACACCTACCGCCGCTGCCAGTACCGCCAAATGGGGCATCGTGGTTTCGCCATCGACGCACCACGTTGTCAGCAGGGGTGAACGACCACACGACATCGCCGACTAGCTCGCAGGAACGCAGTGGACACCCTGACAACCATGCCGATCGCCGTCGCCAGGCCGCTACACGTCACCACAGCACCGCCAGTACACCGGCCCTACTCGGGGCATTCCGTGAGCCCATATCAGGAAACCTAAGGGCCGCAACAGATGAAGGGGCGGTTGCTGTACGACGAACTAACGATGATCCTCCGCCGCCGACGACGACGCCTCGACAAAATCTTAAGTACATCCCGCTAGCCCAACCAAGTCCTGACGACGAAACTTCTCAGCCGCGAGAAGACCCGACGACACCACGCAGGAGCACCAACACAAGCCGACGTAGCCGTGATCCGACGCCGCGACCTAAGTGCAGCGCAAGACGACGAACTAGTGATCTCAACGTTCTCATTGACGGCCACAAAGTCACCGCTCTGGTCGACACAGGGGTCGACTACTCCGTCGTCAGTTGGTCGCGGAGTTGAGGAAAGTCAAGAACACCTGGGAAGACCCTGTAATCCGAACAGCTGGAGGGCAACTAATAACGCCGGTGGGAATGTGCACAACGAGAGTCACCAATAACAACCAGATTTATCTCGCGAGCTTTGTCATCCTCGAGCGTTGCTCGAGAGATGTCATCATTGGTATGGACTTCATGGCTTCATGGTGCAATCATTGACCTTAGAGCCGAGTCGATAACGCTATCTACAGAAAAAGCACTACCGCCGCACACGCTGCCAGAAAATGCCTCCTTGAATGTACCGGAAGATCAAGTCACTATTCCCCTTCGCTCCAGCGTCATCATTGCCGTCGGCACTAAAAAGTCAGCAGACCTGAAAGTTGTCGGTGACTGTGACCATTGATCAACCGCGAGATTTTTCGTCGCAGGAGGAATAGCCGAGGTGCGTGAAGGGAAAGCAATAGTGATGCTCACGAATTTAAGAAACGAGTACAAGCATGTGAACAAATGCATGACGGTTGCCTATATCGGAGAAATTGTGGAAGCCACCATTGCTTTCGCCCTCACCGATTCTTCCAAGCCTATTTCAACGAAACAAGCTTCTCAACCAGCTTTCGCCGTCAATCCGAGCCTGCCGAAGCATAACCAAGAACAGCTGAAAAGCCTGGTCCGGTAATATAAGGACTGCTTTTCGTTGTAGTCATAAATTCGGCAGACCCCAGTAGCAAAACATGGCACCACAACAGAGGAAAGTACCAGACCACACCGTCAGAGCCCGTACAGTGTTTCGACGCGAGAACACGAGGCCATGAAGAAATAAGTCGACGAAGTGCTACGCGACGACATCATCCAGTTCTCCAAGAGCCCCTGGGCATCACCCGTGGTGTTAGTCAAGAAGGACGGAGCCCTTACGCTTCGGTATCGATTATTGCCGCCTGAACAAAATAACGAAGAAGGATGTGTACCCTCTCTCACGGAGAGACGACAGCCTGGATCGGCTCCACAACGCGATGTATTTTTTTCTTCGATGGACCTCAACACCGGCTGCTGGCAAATCGAAGTCGAACCAGAGAGACGGAGAGAAGACTGCCTTTATAACACCAGACGGTCTCTTCGGGTTCAGACTAATGGAACATGCCGAGAAAAGACCTTTTCGTCCTTTCTCGGTTCCTGCAACTTTCCAACGCGTTATGGATACAATACTGGCATGATTGAAGTGATAGACTTGTCTGGTGTACCTGGACGACTTCATTCTGCTTGCTCAAGCTTTGACGAACACCTCCGGTGCCTCGACGCAGTACTTCAAGCAATCAAGACCTCCCTTAACCTTGAAGCTTCAAAAGCTCAGCTTCGCCTACGAGGAGCTCTTGTTTTTGTGCCTGGAGTGAACCCAAGCCCGCTGAAAACAGCCGCTATGGCTGCCTTCCCGCCACCCACCGACAAGAAGGTCATACGCCGATTTATCCTCTTGTGCGCCTATTGCACACACTTTGTCAAACACTTTTCACTTATCTCCGACCCACTAACGCAGCTCAGAAAACCGACGTGAAATTCGGGTGGCAGACAGCGCAAGTCGAAGCATTTCATAACTGAAACGACGCCTGCAGACGCCTCCGATACTTGCGCATTTCGACAAGTACGCCGACACGAAAATCCACACCGACGCAAGCAGTGTAGGGCTCAGAGCCGTCCTAGCGCAGAGGACGGATGGAGTCGAAAGGGTTATCACTTATGCTAGCCGGTCGCTGTCCAAGGCAGAAGCCAACTATTCCACAAAAGAAAGGGAGTGTCTGAACATCATCCGGGCTATGTCAAAGATTCGCCCTACCTCAACGGCAGGCCCTTAAAAGTTGTGAGCAACCACCAGGCCTTGTTTGGCTAGCTAACTTGAAGGACCCTTCAGATCGTCTCGCAAGATAGAGTCTGAGACTTCAAGAATTCGTCATTACCGTCGTTTACAAGTCCGGACGAAAGCACTCTGACGACGACTACTTCTTTCGTGCCTCCGTCGACCCGCCGCCGTAGGACGACCAGGATGATGACTTCTTGGCAACCATACGTACCGACGACATCGCTGAACGTCATCGAGCCGACTGGGAACTCAGGGGCCTTGCGGAGTACCTCGAAGGCAGGACCGTGATTGTTCCGAAGACATTTCATCGAGGACTCGCGTCGTTTTTCTTGCGAGGCGACGTTCTCATAAAGAAGAATTTCTCGCTACTTTGAGCCAACTACCTACTCGTGGCGCCTTCAGCATTGTGACCAGAAGTCCTCCAGGCTTCTGGTCACCCCAAAGGCTGGACACCTCGGCCTTACCCGCACGCTCGCAAGAACACAGGAAAAGTACTACTGGCCGCGCCCTAGCCGCCGATGTCGCTCGCAACGTAAGGACATGCCGAGAATGCCAGTGGCGCAAGACAACACCCACAAGACCAGCGGGCTTTCTTCAGCCGATCGAACCACGTCGACGACCATTCCATCAAATTGGGATGTAGCTACTGAAGCCGTTCCCAACGTCGAATTGCGGAAATAAATATATCGTCGTTACCGACTACCTTACCCGCTACGCCGAAACAAAGGCCCTGCCCAAAGGCAGTGCTTCCGAGATAACGAAGTTCATCGTTGAGAACGTCGTCCTTCGTCATGGCACCCCAGAGGTTCTCATCACCGACAAAGGTAAGGCGTCCACAGTTGACCTAACTCAGACGATCTTGGGATACAGCCAGAGAAGCCACCGCCGGACCACCGCGTACCGCCCACAGAGTGTTGGCCTCACCGAGCGTCTAAATAAGACCATCGCCGACATGCTGGCCATGTACGTCGACGTCGAACACAAGACGTGGAATGCCATCCTTCCCTACGTGACCTCCGCACCAAGACGGCCGTGCAGGTGACGACACAGATGACGCCATACAAGTTGGCCTACGGAAGGAGCCCGGTAAAAACACTCGACGCCATGCTGCCCAACGTCCCTGACGAAGAAAATCTCGACGTCAACGTCTAGCTTCAGCACGCCGAAGAAGCCCGACAACTCATCCGCCTGCGCAACAAGAATCAGCAGACGACCGACAGCCGCCGTTACATTCTTCGACGATGCTTCGTAGATTACCAGCCCAGCGACCGTGTTTGGGTGTGGACGCTGATGCGCCGATGTGGACTTAGTGAAAAACTTCTTCGGTGATATTTAGAGCCATACAAGGTGCTTAGACACTTCGGCGCTCTAGACTACGAGGTCATCCTGGACGGCATTACGAACTCTCAGAGGCGCCGCTCACGGCCTGAAGTCGTCCATGTCGCGCGTCTTATGCCATCTTATGCTCGTTAGTAAACTATGGGACTACTTTTAGGGGCGAGGCATCTCCGGTGTCTGTTGTCACGGCTATATTATATGGGGCAGCGCTCAGGAACGCTCGGGTAACGTACGATGGGAGACAGAAAAAAAAATGTTTAACAATATACTAATATCAGTCATAATTTTGACAGAACCTTATCAAACACCTACAAGCACGAACCCTTTACACTAGTCGGCGACTTTAACGTAGACATTATGGACCTTAGGACCTTGCTCAGCCGACTCGTCATGATTCACTTCGTGGTGATGCGTGGATTTTTGCTTTATTATTTTCTTGTATTTGTGTATGCAGTTTCTTGTGCGCCATTCTACATTTTGTCACAAGATGGGGGGCAATGCCACACGCCCCCCTTTCTGTTTTTGTGTTAGCGCCCCATTGCACATATATCTGCGGCCTTATGCAAACCGCGCCCGAATGACTAGGAGCCCTCTAGATTATCTCAGAAACTTCCGATGAGATTACTCACACCACGCGAACACTCCATCTGGAACTTACGTGGCCGCCAGCTATAACGCTGGAATCTTCGATGGAACATGAATAAATGCCGATGCGCTTCACCGCTTGTCAGTTTAACGACGGCCGGCGCTCCCTTCGCCGCTCTCAATGTATACAGAGTGTATTGCTGTATTTTGACTTTCCGTCTCGCGGCCAGAAGTTCGGCCAAATAAGGAGTGTCATCCTGGGCACGCCGCCTCCTGCCTTCGGCACGTCACGACCACGTGACCATATGTGTGTTTGCCTGCGTTACGCCAAGCGACGACGAGAGCGTACGATCACAGTATACGACATACCGGTCCCCTGAAGTGATCTGCGCTTGATATCACCATCAAGGCGCTCGAAGAACAAGAAAACTATCTTTGGCGCGAGCGCTCGGTGAAATGCTACAGATGGCTACGGTATATGTGGTTTCGCCTGCGTTAGGCCAAGCGACGATCAGCGCATGCAATAACCGTATACGACAGCACACGACAGCCCAGCCTCCTAAAATGTTCCGCACTTATGAGAAGTCCTGGCTAATGAGCTTTTAAGCGGGCAGTCTCATTTCCTACGTTTTTTGTGAATGTGCGCCAAGCCTCACGACCATAGTGAGTTGGAAGCCGTGACCTCATGACACCCTCATTGGACAGCCAGCCGGCCGACGTCTTTCAAAGCAAACATGCCGTCACATAAGTGAACGGCATGCATTCATGTCATGGTACCTATACCAGCGATGAATTCGCCTCAGATGATGCAGACCAGTTCAACTTGCCAAAGAATTACGGTTACGAGCGTCCTGTGCAAGCGACGATGAGGAGCAGGAGGCCGCCGACGTGACTGTCGGGCAGTCCGGGCTGCGGCAGCAGCTGATATAATAATGTTACAGATGATGTCAAATGCGTTGTTTCATCAGCTTCGTCGAGGCAGAAAGGCAGTTATTACAAATTAATCGAGATATCGTAGTTCGTCTCATTGTGTTCACCTATGCGGTCGGCGTTCAACCGCTGCGCAGTTCCTTTTTTTTCTTTTTGCGCGAGAAGGCACCACGTGAGTGGGAATTTTTTAGCCGTTTCGTAGCTCTGAACTTATGGTAGTCACTGTCATATCCACGCTATCACATACTATTTTCTGGTTGAATTAATCCAAATCTGTTGAGAGCACGGACAATTCGAACGCAAGCCTCGTCTTACCGCATAATGCCAAGATGGCACCACTAACTCACGCTTTTGCTGTCTTTTCTTTTCAATGCAGCCAAATGAAACTACGAAGTGTTCTGAGCTAGCAAAGGAAGTCAATTTTCAAATGTATCCTGATATGGCGTGGTGGCTGCGCAGCACGTATTGAGTGTACGCCGCTAGTCATCTCTAGGAAACGTATGCGACGGTTTTGTCACGACCGGCGATCCTGTTATGACAACCTTCAGGGTAGCAGTAACAAGGCATTTGAGGAGCGAGCACCTTAGAGTCTCGGCGTGGCGGCTTACCATGTCGTCAATATATATCGTCTCGGCTTGTTGGGGGGTCATGTCGTCGTCATGGTCGATCATAAACGGGTATGCGCCACAAAATTAAGGTAAATATCACTATTCGGCACCGGTCCATACTATGCATATTGTAAGTTAAGGTTCGTCGTTACTGCCTAGGAAGTAACGACGAACCTTATGTTTGGCATAGCAGTGGTGTCACAATAATGATAAAATTTACCAAGGCAATCCAGTTTATTATCTAAAACCAGAGAATGAAATGTGCATCTATAGGGTAAAGTCTCCTCCTTGAAGCAGCACTTGCTGAAACATATCTGCAATGTGATGGTGTGTTAGTGGACCGGTGGCAAGTAAAGCAGTACAGAGTAAAGATTTTTCCGTGGGAAACTGCATGCTTCGGCCATCTTTAGGTATCACGTTAGTGGAGCTGAAAAACCCTTCCCTACATGCGCCTTCACGACAATTTTCGTTCGTTAGTTTCCGCAAAATATTCACAAAGGGTATATTTATTTATTTGGTCTTCAGGTTAAGCCAACACGCGCGACGATATGCCTAATCACGGCTGCAGTGGAACGCTATACGGTATTGTTCCAGTACGGCCGTGGTACATTCCACCCGCCCACTCATCTTTCCGCCACGACGAACGCATCAAAACCGAAGAGCATCTGCTGGAAAACATGTGGCACAGAAAGATATAAGCTTCTCTGACGTTTCAGGCTGACCACAATCGCAAGCGAGAAGCGCCAACAGCAATGAACAGGTACCTCGGCTGCTGCCGCCGCGAGCGCGCGGGTTGTCATTGTCATTAAAGTCAACGGACATAGTCATAAAACCTGCTGACAAGGGTGCTGATGTAGTAATGTGGCCCATAGCAAAATATAATAACCACACTGTTAGACAACTCAGCAACGGCCACTACGGTAAATTCGACGCGGACCCTACTCAAGAATATAGTAATAGCATAAAACACACCATAACCGATTTGGTAGTCAGGAAAAAAATTACGCCTTGCGAGTACCGTTTCCACATGCCCAAAACCAAAAACGCAGGCCGCTTGTACCTTCTTCCGAAGATTCACAAGGTTTCCATAGATGATCTGCTTATCACGCAAATCCCAGGCAGGCCTAGAGCCTGTAACAATACACCTACTGAGTCGCTAATGAAAATTGCTAAATCTTCATTTATCGATATACCATTTACCCTACGTTCATTCGTTCTAGATACACGTAATTTCCTCCGAATAATATATTCCATTAAGAAAACACAAACACTCTCGGATCAGGCCATTCTGGTAACATTAGATGTCTGCCCCTTGTATACGAATACACCTATCACTGAAGGGATTGAAACGGTTTCAAATGCACTCATAGAAAGCAAGCAAACTCATAATTTTGAAGTTTATATCTGGCTACTGAAATTAATTTTTACGCTTAATAATTATGAATTATATCCGTGCTACTAGCTGCAAACTTTCTGCGCTAGTATGGGAACCCCGTTCGCGCCAATATACGCTGCATTTTGATGGGACAGTTAGTGTCGGAGCTGTTTAAATCATCTCTAGTAAAGCCTTCCACCTGTCTCCGCTTTACGGACGATATATTTATAGTATGGGAACACGACATTCATTGATCACTGTAACAAGTTTCCCTCTAGTAATAAATTTACCACGCACCATTTTCCCAATGAAATTAACTACAGTATATATTGAATCAGGATAATTAAGATGACGCTTTACAGAAATCTAACAGACACCCAACAGCACCGAGATTACACCAGACATTACCCACGACACTGCAAACAAGGGATATTTGTCAGACAGGCGAGGTGCATAAGAAGGATTTGTAGCGATGACGGTGTTAAGCATCATAAACGAAAGATTAGTTGAAAGAAAATACCCGCAACACGACCGAAACAAGGTGTACAACGAAGCATGTAAAGTAGATAGGAAATCAAAACGAGCTAAAAGGGCCCTCGTAGCACAACCCAACCAGCCGCTAGCACAGAGAACCGAATACTCAAGTGCGCTCCGTAACATTAATAATATCCTCCGTAAGTATTATCCAAAACTGGCAAGCAATGAGTGCCCTAGAAAAACGTTTCCCGAAGTACCAAAGGTCGTGTATCGTCGCAAGAGGGATTTTAAGGACATGTTTGTGCATGCTAAAGTATGGGCCATTATTCTACTGCCCACATAACACCTTGCTCCAGCACAAGATGCAAGACTCGCAAACAACTTCAAGATGAAGTTATAGTTAAAAGCACCGCCAGTGATTACGTCCATCATAGAAAATCTAGTTTTACCAGCACTAATTCAAACGTTAACATGATCGGATGTTCATAGTGTCACAAACGGTAACATTGGCGAAACGGGGCAGCTTGTTAATGCTACATAAAATGGTCATAGCGCGGACACGGCAAAAAAATTACCGAAAGCAGTGGCACAGCATTTCAATGTAGCAGATCACAACTTCGGCGATCTCAGACTTTACATACTTCGGTGAAACTTCCGATCCGTAAGGGACAGATTATAGGCAGCCATGCCCTATTCACAACTTCAATACACGTCCAGCCAGCAGGAGGAAACGCTTTGAGTGGGGGCTCTTCAATCCATTCGATATGGTACATACACACACACACACACACCAAAAAAAAAAATCAATGACAGTTAAGTCCTCCTTCTAGGAATTTGGATTCAACCATTGTCAATGAAGTCGAGGCTTTGACGGAGGCCCGTCTGGTGGGGAAGTAACATGACATAATTAAAAGAATAGCGACCATGGACACCGAACATTTTAAGGGTCGGTGTCCTTCTCTTAATTCTATCATACCCTTGCTAAGTGGTGCTCCTTCTGACAACCGTGATTCAGCGAAACGTGCAAACCCCTCTCCCCCTCTTTTCTTTTTTATTCATGGAATATACCTTTGACCTTTTACTCACACAATTCGTCACGGCGTCCCCCCCTCGCGCTCCTCCGCAGCATCCACAGTTGCCCTCTCCCGCTCCTTTGTGTGGATTGGAGGAGAGGGTACGAAGTATATTACGCTAGCGCTAAGAAAATCAGTTCTAGCATTGAAGAAGACAGGTCCACTTGTCAAAACTTGGCTCGAGCATAAAACCCCTCTTCACAGATTTTTTTTGTCGTTGAGTTTGACATTTAAGCAGATAAAGTGATCTGCTACAAAACACCGCCCGGAAATAAAATCCTATTTATTGTTCCGCATGCCTTTAAGTAGATACAATACACGCTGTACACTGAGAGCCGCAAGCGCTCTCGTCGGCCATCGGTAATCTGCTCAGCTATGAGGCTCGCCGGTATGTGGCACCGAATATATGTGCTTTATTGTTGGTGGTCACGTTAGTTTCAGAATAAACTGTACTGTTCGCATTGTGCGACCACGCTACTTAGAACAATGTGGAATAAGTGGGAGTGAGTTTTTTCGACATTTCGGGATGGGGCGCGCAAGGCCCTGGTCACACGGGTTACGGATGGGTTACATGAAAATATAAAAAAAGGGGTGTGTGTCGCACTCTGAAGCCATCCTGAATAGTTCCGTTTTCGCTACGAAATAATCTTTGTGGGTAAAGATATAAATGTCTTACAAATTATTTGATTTTACAGACGAAACATTTCATACAGATCAGAGTAGAGGAAGATATGATATTTCTACATTCTGAAGTAACAGAATCAAGAGACAAACTTCCGTGCACTACTGCAGGAAACACACGTAGAATCGTGCACAGAGGAACAGATAATTTGTCATTTACACTAGGCAACTTTATTAGTAACAAAATTTGAGAAACAATTACTAGTTTTGTGATACAAGGGTCATTGAGGATGTTATGGGAGAACAAGATGGCTTCTCACAGCATATAGGTGGCATTACTATGTCATTCCCAATAGGGACATTTCTGAAGACTTGATGTTAGCTGACTTGGCGTTTCACAGGACTGTTCAACAACAAAGTTGCACTCTTTTGTCAGCCTGTCATACTTAGTTTGAGGCGACCAAATTAAACACGGCGTTTTGTCTGAAAAAAAAAAAATGTCTGTAAACGTCAAACATTGTTGGATTCTGTAGCAGCGTAACTCTCATTAATGACTCCAAACATGATGCCCTTCACATGATATATTTGGTGTCCTTGCTCCTTTACTCGAAAAGCATTTCGACGTTAAAGCTTAAAAAGGAGTTGACATCACCATTTTGGTTCAGAAAACTGTGATCCAGAATGAAAATTGCATGCAGCCGAGCTATATAGTTCAGAGAAGATGATATGAATATTCAATGGGATCCGTACTTTACATTCTAATACGTAATTGTTGCGTGTGATGTATAACCAGACGCGTCTTGTTGCATTGCAACAGTTCTTCACCTATCAAAAGTACCTAGAAGTCTTAATGGCAAGGTAAAGTCGAATCTTCTGAATTTCAAATCTTGTGGCTATTATCCCGTGGCTATTGATTGTCGAAACTTGTGATTGAGACCATTGTGCCTAAGAATCATACGTGTCCACGGTTGTGGAACATATGTCATTTCTCGTAATCAGGAGAGATCTACATATTTACTAAATTTTATTTATTTCCGGGATGCCTAACGATGGATACAGAAAGGTTTCGCAGACGTATTCTGACCATAGGAATTTGCACGACAGGTATAGTGCAGCTATGAAGTTTAGTAACCGCACCCACCATAAATTTTAACGCGATAGCGTTAAAGACTCGTTTCGCAGAAATTCCGGCGTCGGTGTCAGCGTCGGCGTCGTTGGTTGTGAGCGAAAAATCATCATCTTGTCCGTGACCGAAAAATCGAGAAAGATGCAAATAAAATAAATAATAAAAATTTCCGGGTCCGAATGAGGATCGAACCCGGGTCGTCCGCGTGGCAAGCAGGTGTTCTATCACACAGCCACGCTTCTGCTTGAATTACGCACAAAATAACTTCCTCTGCTTGGAAATGCAGTGAAAATACTTTCATGCTTTACAAACACACGCGTCCCGTATGGAGGCGTCACAATACAACATGTAATATCGCAGTAATATTGCGTGGTACAAGCGTGCATAGCCATCGGGCGTCAGAAGATGTGAATATCATAACGACATTGTGGTTCAAAGCCGTGTACCCATTACAAAAGGCACACACGTTACTTGGCAAGTTCGAAAACATTTCCCGCATTTACCGCGCATAATTGGTCGTGGTTCAAAGCATGCTACGCATTACATAGTGTGCACTAAGGGCTTGAAGTACGGACTAGGGACCGGATATCGCTATCGCGTTCAACTCTTAAAGGCGAAGCTTAAGGGTCCCCCCATTTTTTATCGGTCTTGCTTCTGTATGTGCAAAAACAGGGACACTCAAAGGTTCAAGTACGAGCTGCAAGTTTTGCGCTTCATTGAACCCACGAATTTTACTCGTACTCCCATTGTTTTGTGCGAACCACTTATCTCTCTTTGCCTCAGGCTGTACGAGTTGGAGTCATTGTTGGGTGGCCGCGTCGGGACTTTGATGCAGGCTGCGCAGCGCCAAACCGCTACATTTAGTACCTAATAAGCCGCCGTGCACCACTGCTGGTCTTCGCTGCGGTCGCAAGAGAAATGTTGCGAAACGCTATGTCACGATGTCTTATTTCAAAGTTTCGTTATCCATGATGAATTGGGTGCTCATCATCATGTCTACGCGCATAGTAGGGCAAAGGCCTGTCCCATGTTTATCCAAATAGCCTGGTCCTATGCATGCGGCGACGACGTTCTGGCATCAAACTTCGTAATCTCATTTGCGCACCTAACATTGTGCCTCCGTCTGCCGCTCCTTTCTTCTCTTAGAAGTAAGCTTGTTATTCTTGAAGGCCATCATCGTTCCTTTCTCTTTCACCCATTGTGGTCGCTCCTCGTGTCTCAACTTTACAGTTATTATACTAAATTAGTTCGCTCCCTGCCTCACCTTAAATTGAAGCTCAACACTTTAAAAAGAGTCTCCAGACTTCTTCCACAGAAATTAGGTTTCGTGAGATGCAGTTTTACATTTTTTTGTCGTAAATGTTAATGGTAATTTGTCATGCGTGATCTGAGAATAAATCCCAAAGGCCCATCCCATTCTTGTTCTTTCAGTTACTTGAGAGGAAGGGTTCGCATCCACGAACCTGCCACAAGTAAGCGCATTCCGTTCGCACTTCCAAAGGCTTACTGCCTATCGACAACCGCTGCTTTTTTTTTTCTAAAGTTGAGCATTACTCTAGCATTCTGCCTAATAGTTTTCAATCCCACCATTCCGCCTTGCCTGTGCAGTTCATCAAATACATTCCGTACTATTCGTCCCCTCAGTCACGCAGAAAAGCAATACCATGAGCAAATCGCAGGTCACGAATAGTGTTCCATTCAGTCATATTCGCAATTGTTCGCGTTCAAGGGTTCTTAAAACCTGGTATAAAAACGCGGTAAAGCGCAATAGACCGGCAATATTTCGGGCTTACACACTTGTGTATAAGAATTTATTGCTTTCTTATTGGATGACCCCACTGACTGCGTACCATCTGCTGATATTCCCAAAACTTTCATACACGGCTCGTGTGCAACCAAAATCCGCAAAGCTTGCGTTACTGTAGAGTTCACGAATCAAGCAAGCGCTCCTTCCATGACAGGTAGATTATACGCGTTGATTATATTCGGCGTATTTACCTATGACCAAATTAATGAATTGAAATTGTTCATTTGTCGAGTAGCTTGTTCCAAAACACCCTTCGTCTTTTGGTTGACAGAATTCTCAGGCGGTTCTAATTCTATAGGCGATCACCTTCCTACAAAAGCAAGATCAGTCAAAATCACGCAAAGCAACGTTATTACATCCCTTGCATTCTAGCAGTTTTGCTGATGCCGATGTTTTCTGACAATTGAAGGGCGCTCTAAACCACTTTTCCAACTATAAAGGCCTAACCGCATGCACGCGATTTTCGAGCGACAGCGACAAGCGACAGCGACAAATGAGCTCCGTCGCGCTGTCGCGTCGCGACGGCTGCAACCACACGTTGGCGACAAAGTGCCATTGTTGCTAGATTGAAAACTATCGCGTGCATGCCGATAAATTGCGAAAAGAAGTTTAAAAGTAGACCGATGACAACATGCCCCCATTTATTACTGTCTTGTGTGGCATAAGCAAGCCATAAAAGCGTTTCGCGATTTTCTTTTTTCCGCAATCTCTCGTTTAACCGCGACAGGGTGCCCAGAAGTACGCTACGACGGCTACGACGCACTTTACATGACGATTTGACATTGCAGCAAGCTACCGCCATTGCAGCCATAGAGTTAATATACTGACTCTAGAGCAAAAGCTCCCCATAGGGCCCATGCATTAAAACCTATAACCGCTCGGGAGCCGCCATGATGGAACGATACTCAGTTTTCGGGTGATGTTCACTCGCGCTCGCCACTGCATGCTGCAATAACCCCTGGCATTTTTTTCTTGTTTCATGGCTCTCTATTGCATCGCAGTAAGAGACTGCCACATAAAGTCGAGTTTTTAGCTCGTGGCAACAAAAAAACACGTACGAGGAGACACTGTATACCTCTCACTCGACGCGCAAGCAAGCCGGCGCAATCGGCCGCACGCTACGCGGCAACGCCAGGCAACGCTCAGAAATGTTGATACGATACAAGGATGGTGGCGCCATCTAGTAAATAAACCTGCAAACGCTCCTTTCTGCGTGCAGTAAATTGCATAAATGGCTGTTGTATCTTCCCTAAAAGTAGTTGATATAAACATCAAACAATTTCCGTCCGTTTATAATACGTAAACACGCTTGTTTACTATTTTTATTGCGAGACTTTGAGTGTATTCAAAAGCCATATTTAGCACTTCTGTAAATTACTGTAATGGCAACAGTGACAACGTTCCAAGATGTCGCTGCTCACGTGGTTATAGCTTTAGCGGCCCAGCTTTTTCCTCTAGAGTCTGTTATGTTAACTCTATGATTGCAGCAAGCTACCGTCATTGCAGTAAGCTACCACCGAAGCATCAAAACAAGCCGCCGATAACAAGATTAACGACAAAATACGGCCGCTGTCTCACTCTGCGCGTGAGATGTGGCTGTAAAGAAGGTAGTCTGTACCTTGCAGTCTTTCAAGCACGCACGGTAAGAAGCATCGGGAGCAAATTGCAACCGAAGCGAGGATCGGGGGTGGCGCCATGTTGCCGGAAGTCGTCACGCTCACTTCCGGGCGACAAGCGATCTTTTCTAGTTTTCCAGAAACGCGCGACGCGACAAGCGACAGCGACGGATGGGCCTCGGCGACAGCAAATCCTGCCGCTCGTCGCTGTCGCTCGAAAATCGCGTGCATGCGGTTGGGGCCTTAATCGCATCACATCAGCATCGGAGTCTATTCTTTCTTGACTTCGCCAAGGACGAGGGAAGTAAAGTAAATTGTCTAATTTGTCACACACTTTAAGCCCTTTTTTGTCTTCTCTCTTCCCGACGAGCTTGCTGTAATATACACAGGAAGAAATGACTCGAAGATAAGCCACATCAGCCCGTATTATGGCTCTGAGTGCGCATCATGAAACATAATCGCTCTCGCTTTGTCATTCCTCTGTGCGCTGGCGTTGCTACTATGTAATTTTGGCACAGAGTCGAGCGAGGCACTGGAACGCGGCGAAAAGCCTTGGCCGTGGGAGGAGACCAATTCGATCCAAATCCGCTATGATCACGCCAGCTATCAACCAAAAGATGTAATCTGCTGTCTGACTACATCGAGAGGTCGTACCGCCCACCGAAGTTAGTCAGCACTTTAACTGTTTATGAAGAGCGATCACTTGAGAGAAATTTGAAACTTCGCAATTCACTTGTACACTCTATCTGCCATGCATGACTACGAGTTATGTCACACGTGTGTGCAGCTGTGTTCAGTCTTCATCAAGTTTGTTTTTTCACCAAGCCCGGGATGGTGAAGTATCCCTTTCAACCTTTATAAGTTGAATGGAGGCACGTAAGAGTGTAAGGAATGCAGTCGTACGTTTACCGAGAAGCAAATTTAATCATACGTTTAAACACACGAGTTTAAACACACCAGATAAAATAAATGAAATGGTTTTCTTTCCTAGCCACCAGGTGGCCTACGTCACTTAGAAGAGATTAATTTTGCCCCTTTTCTTGGGCTATATAAACAGTGTCTACAGCAAAATTAACCCATTATTGGAGCGAAGCAACGGTGTCGCGTGAGCATGGATAGCCACACCTATAATTTTCTGCCCTTTTTTGCTTACCTTGTGGGTGGAGGGGACACAATTTTCACCTTGCAAGCCTTGTTGAACGCACGTGCCATGATCCGTGATATAACGAGTGTCGCTTTTTCTGTAGGGGCATCTGTGCGGATTGCACTTACTCTTACTTGAAACATGGATTCTTCGAGTGGATCAGCACATGCTCATGTGAAAAAGGTTGCCACGGAATGATTTTCGCAGTTGGCATTTTTGTTCGCAATACCCGAACTAAATCAATGGGCCTTTAACAGCTTCGCTAAGAAGCGCTGTTTTGCACCTTGACCCACGCGGAGGATAAAGCTATGAATATATAAGGCGGAACGTACTGGAGTAATCGGCTGTGTAACCGCAAATGTAGCGAAATGTTAGTTTTGTTCTCTATCACTGTATTAATCTTCGATACTGCTGCAAGCTCTAGGAGTCGACAAGACGCAAGTATCGCCACGAATATATTCAAAAATAATGATAGCCACTGAAAATTTGTTCTTTCTGCGTGGGCCTCAGCTACTGCAGACGCACTACGGAGTGAGACGTGTATGCTTCTTTGCAATCAAAGCTTCATGCTCCAGTACCCAGGCTAGGTCATGGTACAGATAGGAAATGATGCATGTGACGTACACCCTTCAGCTTCATAGTAACTATCATAAAAGCGAAAAGCACAGTCAATAATTGTAGAAACAGAGTACAGTATGAGCAGGGGTGGCTGTGTTCTAAGAGCACAGAAGTCGCTTAAATGCAGCCTCAACACGGTGACGATTACAGTGAAAGCTGTTATGAGATCACAACAAGGGCCTTTTTTCGCGGTAGTTGTCCGCCGCCGGCGCCGCCTGTGTCCGTAACCAGTATTGCGCCAAATAACAAAAACGACATCAATGAAAAAAATACCTAGGACCAAACGGGAATCGAACCCGGGCCCCTGGTGTGGCAGCCCAGCACTCTACCACTGGAGCTACGCCGGTGCTTTTTTTTTTTTTACTATGACATGGCATTTATTACAAATTAGGTTTACGAGTATGTATATACATAGTGTGCAAAAAATACATAAGGCTGCCCCCACAAATGTACAATAGGCGTTACAAAACAAATTTTATGCACCGCTCTGTTCTAAAAGGGTATTTGGGCAGTGCATTTTGTGAACTGTGGATACCAGTCCGGCCGGAAACTGTAGTTGTCCATAGAAGTCTTTTTTAGCTGTACAGTCATTTGCACGAAATGTGACCGCGAAGACACCATTGGTTCCGCATGCCTGTCTAATATGCGAGTTTTTCCAAGTAAGCTGCGCAGGCCCATTAACAAGAGCATGTGTCAAATGGCATAGCATTGCATTTGGATGGTACAAGATAACGTATGTTGTGAGAATTTAAATGAAGTTACTTTTAAAAGCCCTCTGCAGGACGTCCCAAATGAGGATGGCGTCCTTAAAATTATGAAAGAATGTTCTGTTGTTTCTGGAACTTCACAGAGGCGGCAATTCATTGTGGATACAAGGATACATTTGGTGCTTAACGAGGCTTTTACAGGTAGTGTTTTTGTATGCACTTTGTAAAAAAAATGTCTTGGTTATTGGCGAAATAGGCATTTTAGGGGCGAAGCCTCCTTAAAGCGGCACCCTGTTCGTCCCTCGTCGTAGTCGTAGTCGTAGTGCGTAACTAGTCTTACGCTTTGACCCTCCAAGGTGGTGCCGGTGGGAGATTTCTCCTGTGCGTTGTTGAACAATAAAAAATTCGCAGCGTGCGCGTTAACTAAAAGCCGAATTCTTCTGTCTCTCATTCCCCATTAGCAGCCATTGGCATTTCTCCTGTGCGTGATTAAACAATAAAAATTTTGTTCAAAACGCCGTTGATTGATGAAATAAACCAACGAAAGACGCCAGATGTTTTCTAAAAGCAAAACGAAAAGACGCCAGATGTTTCTAAAGCAAAACGAAAGACGCCAGCTGCTTAACGAAAGACGCCAGGTGTTTTCTAAAGCAATAGTTTTTATAATCAAAACCATATCGCGATACAGGTTTGTAGTTGACGATGCTCGTTGCCGTCGGTGTGTGTGCTCGTATGGATAAGGATGCCGCTGCAACCAGTGCAAGAACCACTTTTAGCTTACATTTCACCGACCACAAAGCGGTCATAATGAAAGGACAACGGAAACCAGCAATAAAAGTTTGATAAAACATTTAATCAATCGATTCACGTCATTTTTATCGGGCGAATTAACGGAAGAAATTTCATGGTTTAACCGATGATTACTTCCAGGAGCTTCGCCCAATCTCATCATCATTCACCTCGTGGATCTGCCGTCAATTTTTCTTCACACGTACTAGCACGTCATGACCACACAATCTAATATATAGTGAGCGGTACAGTGGGGCCGGAAATAACATATCTAATACATCATTACATATGTTTTTTCTTGAGCTAGAGAACAAATAATCATTGGAGAATGTGGCCAGTCAGAAAACGTGCATCTGATTCGTATACTTCACGCATTAACTTGCTAATAGGGAGGCGATACAAAATTAGTAGATACCACTAAATTTGGTAAAACATCGACTCAATTCACTTGCAAGAATGTTCGAAGCAGCGGATGAGCACAGTCCCGAAAATAGAAAGAAACGTGACACCAGTTGTTCTAATCCAAGGAGTGAACCAACCTAGGCCACCTGCGCAAACTGGTCTAAAAACATTGTCACGCCTCATTGGTTCATAGGTTTCACCGAACGTTGGCATGTTCGAGAAGAGAAAACAGAAAAGAATAACGAACCCGGTCAAAAGGCCATCGCTAAGTCTATTTTTGTAGAATTGTCACTTGTTCATGTGAGTGTGAACAATGTTCCAATACTGGGTGAGCGATATTTATGTTAGTCTGTATTGAGGGACCTTTTAGACCGCAAGTCTGGATGGGCACCGATACGAATCGACATTGCAAATGGAAGAGTCGGTTTGAAAGCACTTTTGAAAAATTTATGAGTCAACGTTGCTTGAATGTGAAATTGGTCTGTA
>JALIZH010031038.1:0-18468 GCA_030522465.1 Rhipicephalus appendiculatus | reverse complement strand
AGGAGATGAAGTACGACACTACAAGTTTTGTCTATTTTACTTAAGTATCGGGCATTATGGGGTGACAGGTGCTTCACCCGATTCTTTTTCGACACTCTTCACCTTTGAAAAAGAGCCCTCTGTACGTGTTGTTCTAAACAATGATAAATCGACTCAATCTGAGGAAGACGGAGTACCAAAAAAAAATCTGTTGTATAAAATGTAGCGACATGAACAATGAATTTCACTCTAAGCGAGACTTAGAGAAATAAAAAGCAAAAACGTCGCAGTGCCGTCCGCAAGACGAAGCACTGTTAGCTATATCAATGTGTTCAACTGCACAAAATCAGTTTTGCGATTTTATTAGCTGTATATATTCAAGAAAACATTCACTTACTAACTAAATGAAAAAATACTGCTCTCCCGTAATCGAGAGTAGTTGTGAGCACGAAGCTGCAACAGGCAAAGCAGATTAGTAGGAGATATAGTGCACTAGAATAAGAGTATCCTACTGCACTATAGTTGGAGATGATTATAGCCACAGTCTTAAAATTAGTGTAGTGAATGTTCGCGTGGGGCCAGCCCCAGCCCACCACACAAAACTATACTGTTGTGCACTGCTTCATGAGGACGCCATTGTTTCTTGCCACTGTGTGCGATAAATTTAGGGCTTTGCTTAGCAAAGTGGCCAGAGCCTGATGCAGGCCTGAAAGCTTACTGAGACGGAATGAGCCTGTTTTCAAATAAGCCGCGTTTCAAGACTCGGCTCGGCCTAACACCATCCGCGCAGCGGGGCCTCACCGCATGGCGGTATACCTCTCGAAGGTAGCACAAAATTCGCATCGTTAAGTGACCGACCACTAGCATTGAAAAGAGCACAGGCAACCTTGTCTCAGCTCCAAAGATTATAATAAAATTGAAGGGCACTTTGTACATTCCAAAGTGTGTTCGGCGAAAGCGTGTGGCCATTCCACTGACTATGCCATTTGTTTTTTTCTTTTACACTCTCACTGGGATAACACACAAACCGAATGTGTGCGTGTTTTCTTTTTTTAATTTTTTGCCGCGAATCGCAGTGAGACGCGAGACTAATCTTCCTCCATTCGCATGCGTTAGTATTTTCTCGCGCATTGCGCATCGCGCAAACGCCATCCGCGTTCCAGCGCTTAAATTGATGGACCCTTTGTAAATTCGAAAGTGTATTCCGTGGACGCATGTGTCCATTGAGACGGCGTCGGTCAGAATGATTGCAAGGGCTGGGCACAGCGAGGCTATGCAAGCAAAGAGCGAGCGCTGTAGAGTCCGACGCGACCACCGTCCGTTTGCGCACCCCGGCGGCCACCTGATTCCGTGCCAGAGCTCCGGATGGACATGGACGGATGGACAGACGGACAGAGAGACGGACGGTCGGACAGACACCGGACGGACGTGAGCATGAGACATTAAAGGATTTTGCCTCCTGAATTCAAGTTCTGTGACGCTCAATGATGTGCTGCGAGAAAGCACCGCGCGTTGTTTATGGCTACGTCGCAAAGTGAATATCACTCATCGCCATTTCTTGCGACGAATTTCAATCCGGTTGGTGCCTACGTTTGAATTCTTCTGGTCAGTGCCTCCCGGGAAGCAGTGATAGTGGGCAAGGGCTAGGGGTGTGCGAATATCCTCGGTGGAAAGTCGTGGGGCACTTCAGTACAGGCAATGCTGCAGCTCTACAATGCATTGTTTCTCGGCTTTGTGAGATACAGTCTGCCTGTGATGGGAAATACTTGTAAAAATAATCTGCGTGCACTCCAGGGGCTGCAAGCTCAAGCCCTAAGGACGTGCCTCGGTCTTCCGAAATGTGCGTCTACAGCGGCAACAATTGTCATTGCTGGAGATCATCCTATGACCACGTACTTAACCACTGATTCCCTCAGGGCACATATTCGTCACTTTGCCCGGGTGCCTTCGCACCATCTGGCATCTCTACCTGCAGAAAGGCCGCGTACAACATTCAGTCATATTATTGCTGCCCATAGCAGTTCTTTGCCATCGAACTATACGCCTGCAGCAAGACCTTCCTCGCCTTTATGGTGCCTACATCGACCTGAAGTGCGCCTTTATATACCTGGGGTTACGAAAAAGAAGAGAATATCCCCGCTTGCACTTAAGCAGGCCGCATTACTTTATTTACATGAAGTGTACAGTGTTGTCACGCATATCTACACTGATGGTTCAGTTATGGCTACAAGCTCAACCGCTGCCGTAATACTTCCAGTAAGATCTATGACAATACAGCTCAAAATGTTTCAAGCAACCTCAACTATAGCTGTTGAACTAGTAGCCCTCCGTGCTGCTCTTCAGTTTGTTATAGAACAGACACCTTATTCGTGGGCTATATTTTGCGATAGCAAAGCAGCCCCTGCAAAGTCTGCCCTCCGCTTTACGTCATGGCGCCCATGAGCAGCTCGTGGCGGAAATCAGAGAAGTCCATCATGAAGCCATTGAAAAAGGGCACAAAGTGATATTCCAGTGGCTTCCTAAGCCACTGTGGCATTCAGGGAAATGACCAAGCGGACGCAGCTGCCCGATCCGCCCACGACAGTGTCAGCAGTGTCGCCATTCCACTTTCAACATCCGACGCCGCAAAAGAACTTCGTGTGCTAGCCCGTCGTCTGACGTTGGACTTGTGGCATTCACCAGCACTCACAAGTGCGCGGCGGCATACTTTGGATCCTGACCTCCAGCTACGTATCCCGCCCAGCCTATCACGACGTGACAGTACCTTGCTGGCCCGTCTGTGGCTTGGAGTGGCGTTCACAAATGCCTATTCATTTCTGATTGGAATGGCTGACAGCCTGTCATGTGAAGTATGCGGGTGCAGCGAAACAGTCGCGCACCTTCTCTGTGACTGTAACCGCTTCAACAGTGAAAGAGCGACCCTCTCAGCGGCACTGGGCCAGCTGGACAACCGCCCCCCTCACAGAGAACAAAATCCTGGGTCCCTGGCCTACCCGGTCTGCGACACGAGCCGCTCTGAAGGCGTTGATGCGGTTTCTGCATGCCACCGGACTGAATGACAAACTGTGACTGTTCGCGAACAATGTTGCTGCTTAGTACACGGACGGTGTTCCAGACACAACTTTTTTTTTGCCTACTGTCGCAAACTCTTCTTCCTCTCTTTCATTCTTTTTACCCCCCCTTTTCCCCTTCCCAAGTACAGGGTAGCAAACCGGAGTCCTCCTCTGGTTAACCTCCCTGTCTTTCCTTTATCTTTCTTCTCTCTCCTCCTCTCTCTAACTTTTATTCCCCTTACCCCCCTTCCCCAGTGCAGGGTAGCCTACCGGGCTCAGCCATGGTTAACCTCCCTGCCTTTCTTTTATCTTTATTCTCTCTCTCTCTGTCTCTCTGAAATTTCGAATAACGAATCGAATATACCTGTATTCGATTCGGTACTCGAACCGAATAGTATATATTCGAAAATATTCGAAATACCGAATATTTTTCAAATAATTTTCGAATAATCAGCACTGACGGGAGAACCCCAAAACAATGAAACTTTGGATGAGCTAAAGGGCATTCTTCATTTTTAATTCCCTTAGGTGACCTGCACGTAACCTTAGCTTTTACGAGACTACCGACACTGTATTGATTGCCGGAGCAACGTCTTTCTTCTGAATACTCCACTCTCGCTCACTTTTTACTATGCTGAAGCTGTATCGAATTAATCAGCTCCTGTCTTCATCTTGTAATAACTGAAGGTGGGGACTACGACTGCTTGCAGCTTCATGACTAGCAACAGTGCAAGTGTTGCATTTGTGTAAATTGTTCTCACAGATGTTGATTTAAACGCCGATTGTTACATGCTTTCTGTGCGCAGGCCATGTTGTGAGGACAGGTTGATCTGCTTCATTACATGTTTAGCTGTGTCCGCAGTGTTTGGTTTAAGATTGTTTAGTTTTTATGTCCCAATTTTTTTTTAAATCAGGCGACAAAGTCTGACTTTGATAACGTGAGTGAATGGTGTATTTGAACCTACAGTTACAAAATGTTACGAAGGCTCTTGTTCCTGCTGTATACGAGCTTACCTTACTTTTCGGAATTGTGGTATTTTGAGTCGATTATAACTAACTGTAATGGACTTTGGTGAAAGTTTGCGAATATTTCTTTGAAATGAAATGTTGTGGTGTTCTTAGACTGTTTTAAAAATGGTCTACTTACTATTCAAAAACTATTCGAACAGTATTCGAATACTATTCGTATTCGATTCAGTGTCTCTATTCGATTCGTATTCGAATTGGTTCCAAAATTCGCTATTCGCACACCCCCTAGTAACGGCATTAGGGCGAGGCACATGGATCTTCTTCTGTGGACTTGAAGATGACTTCGCGTCAGGGATTTTATCTCCTACACCTGAGCAGATATTTTGGGATCCATCGCCTTGTTCTTCCTACTCTGCTTCATCTTCATCACAGTCACATCCATCATTGCAACGGCCGTCAGCAAGCACCATTTTAGCACCTGCTGTAAGCGGCCTACTACTTATGTTGTCTACGATTTAGGCGCATAGAACGCCAGGTGGTCAAAAGTTCCGGAGCCGTACACTACGGCGTCCCCAATAATCATATCGTGGATTATGACTAAACACCAATAATTAATTTATATTATAATTAGGTTTCTATGAAACTAGCAGAATCATCATCTGCTAATCTTCGTCTGAGTAGGTGGTAGCCTCCGATTGCTCAATGTAGATAGCCGACACATCTTCATTGTCTTCTTTGATTATTCTGCCTCTTTCATTTAAGGTAAACCTGGGCATACAATAAAATGGCACATGAGCGTAGCGGAACCACCCTACAAGAAGTGTAAAACGAAGTAACGAACTTGACTAAAATACGAAACCTAAAGGCCTATCGTCACCATATTGTCACACCCGCTCCTATCTTTCCATTTTCGTGTTTCCGTCCCATTGCAACGTATCTGCTACCTTGCGCAAAGCGTGCCCGAATGACTGGGAACTGTCTAGAAAGTGTTAGAACCTTCCGATCAGATTACGTGCTCAACGCGAACATCGGAGTTAGTTCTGGAACTTACGCGGCCGCTAGCGATAACGCTGGAATCTTCGGTGATACATGTATAAAAGCCGACGCGCTTCACCGCTTGTCAGTTTATCGACGGCCGACGCTCTGTTCGTCGCTATCAGTGTATCAGTGCAGAGCGTGCATTGCTTGCTGTAGTTTGTCTTTCGGTATCCCGGCCACAAGTGCTGCTTAATAAAGAGTTTTAACTTGGACGCGCCGACTGCTGCCTACGTCACGACCACGTGACAATATTGCAACATGTAAAATAACACGCTTGTTCGCGAGCTAGACATTAGTTAATCTATTACAAATTTTCACCGGAGATCGCATAATGATGGTACTCCACAGGGACATATGCATCCGCCATTGCAAAAAATAATACTACAAAGAAATCCGCTTGCCCGAAGGAGTGTTGCATGCCGACGGGCCAAAATGTAGGACCACTATTTCGCGCCTGTTCTAGGAGCTCCACAATAAACATAGAAAACTTTTTGCCACATGGTGTCTGTAAGGAGTACCCTAAGCTATCGCAAGACATATTGCCGTGATTATAGCGTGGTTTTTTAAACCTGCATAAATTGAAAGGCTTCGTCGGAATTTGCGTGACCATATGGTCACGCTGGTACCTAATGGGTTTAAAACATAAACCAGTAGAGCAGACGGCGGACAAGGGAGAGAAGTGACACACACAACGACTGGTTAGTTCATTTCGCTGTATCCGACGATGATTAAAGTGAATAAGAAAGGACCACACAGTCGATGTTTCAAATTGCCAAATGCTAGCTATTTCTCCGGAAATCTCGGGAACATATATATTATCGGTCAGTAGATGGTAAGATCAGTTTTGTTGAAACTACAAAAAAAAATCATTGTGGCTGAAAAACAACTGAAGAAGCTGTCTGAAGCGAAAATTGTGAGTGCCTCCACAATATCATTCGTAAGTTGCTTCTCGTGCTCGCTGAAAGCTTCGTTTTTTTTGTAACAATAAAGAACATTAGCAAAGGTGGAAATCCACAGCTAAGTTGCTGAAAGTGTTGCGCGGATGGTGGGAGTACCATAGTTCGTGAAGCCTATTGTTCTTGGTAGCTCCCGGTCTCCGAGCGTATACCTCGCACCTCGTTTCACAAAAGCAAAATGTTTTAGGAGAAATAGCGGTCGTATTCACTACGCTTGTACATGTGTTTTGTGGCACAGAAATGCTGTATTGTCCCAATTTCTTTATCGCTGTGTCATTCTCGAATTGCTTTTCGTTTTGTGCGGGGCGAATCATAGCACCTGTGTTTGGTACCGTTGAGAAACCCCTTTCTAGCGCGTGCGAGAAAATGCTTGTGGTACAATATTACGAATCTCCAAATTTGTTTCCATCACAGACATAACGATGATAAAATGGACGCCACCAAATGAGAAAGGAAAAATCTTTCAGAAAAGTGTTCCCCCGTCCGGAATCGAACCTCCGACTACTCGTCCCGCGACACTTCGCGCCCGACGCTCTACCTGAGCAATCGAGACTTTTTTTTTCTTTATTGACGGAGCTATCGAGATAGACGAAAGACCCGCTACAAACACGTCTTATATCTCTCGTACATTCTCTCTCACTCGGTGCTCTCTGTTCGCGGGACGGGGTGGTGCCGCCGCCTGTGAGCGATGAAAATAAGTAACGCGGCATGACACCCCTTACTATCACCGATAGCGAACGATTCGTCAACGACGCAGTTAAAGCATGGTGTCCGAGGTTGAGCGCCAGCGCAAATTCGGAAATCATGGTTCGTTGTCGGATTAATGTAGCTTCCACATGTACCAACGGTGTTTCGCCGCCGACTACTTCGAGTGAGATAGCACCGACTAATAAAACTGGTGAAGTGAGCGGAGCAAAAAAGCAATGATATCGACGGGCGAATGTGGTGCATTGGTGGAGCTAGACGGAGACCAGGGGGACGTGGAACCCCTGCGCGCGTTCGCGGCTCAAGCTACGAACCTCTGCCTCCCGTGTTGCTGAAGCGCAGTGTGCTGGTGTATGCATGAGCACGGCCGTAGGTTACCGCGTCACTTGAGAGCGCACGCCGTGCCGTTTCTCTCCTCAATTGACGATGATTTGAAGAAGTGCGGAGTACCAGTGTTTATTACGTGCGTGTTGATGTCATCTCCGCGTGATTCCCGTTACACTGGGTTCAGGTATAGGTTAAAAAATGGCCGCGTATCTGCGTGCTTCACTGCAAATGTCGTCGAAAGACGATAGTCTTGTGCAAGCCGTACTACTATGTTTTGCCTTGCCTCAGACAGCTCCTACTCAACGTTGAATTGGCCGCATCTGGCTGGCATTGATAAAATAGAGGAGGCGCTGCGCGAGATATGGACGCCATTGAAAAACATGAGCTTGTGCTGAACCAAGGGCATTACACCGTGACCAAGGGCCACTGCCAGCGGCAGCACCTTATCGTCGGCACAGGGCTTTTAGGGGCGAAGCTCCTTAGGGTGTGGGTCGTTCCCTCCTCTGTAATAGTATGTTGTAGTAGCCGCTTCTAGTTAGTTTTAAGAATTGCTCACTAAATGGCGTGTGTATATGTCCTTGGAAATAATATCACTAGATGGCGTTAGTGGTTTTCGTATAGTTGACGATTAAAAAGGATAGAAGGCGCTTTTATAATTGGGATCGTCGGGCCGACGTGGTACTCGGAGTCGAGCACCGGAGGTGGACTCCATGGTGATCAACGGTGAGGTGGACTTCACCAGAGAGGAGGTAGTCAGCTCCACAGTGCTCTCGTGTGAGTCGCATGAAAAACCAGGGCAGATGGTATCTGCGGAGCATGCGGCGGCGCCGGTAATCACGGCGGCACAACCCATAGCCAAGGACGCGTGGCTTTCACAACTCACAGCAGCGTTCTGTGGCGACGCATGCGGAGGCGAGGCGTTGCGTCGAGCACTGGTGTGGACTTCGGCGTCTGAGTAGGTGACATCGTCATCCCCTGTCGTGGAACGCGAACTGGCGTTGTCGCTGAGGCTAGGAGCGCCCGGAACACAAGTCGGCGACGCTCGTGCCCAGCTGACGATCGAACACCCAGGATCATGCAAAGACGTGACACGTGTTGTCAAGTCTTCGCATGATCGAGTGGGCAATGTACGAGGAGATTCACGGTTACCCGAATGATCCCTCCGAGCTTCGCCCACTCACCATCATTTACTTCGTGGATATGCCGTGATTTTTTTTCGTGCAAAGCGTCGCAGTTCGTGCACAGTGTCACATTTTCAGCGCAGCCTAAAAAAACACCAGATTCTTTAGAATTGCGTACCTATGTATTTTTTAATAAAAGAACACACGACCTGACACTTACATATTAATGTTGCGCCTTAGGTATGCGTAGTATTTGCTTTTGATCGAATATGTTCACAAGTATGAACGCAAACACCAGTTCAAGATTACTGGGCGTTCAGAAAGTGGTTAAACTTTGGCCGAGTAGCTGAATCGGGTTACGGACAGACAGATAGACAGCCAGACCAAAATTTTTGCGTTGAAGTATCCCAAGAAAGACTATCGTCTTTAAAAGTTCAACTACCACAACGGTTAAATCATGATCATGGGTGTTAGTCGTCGCGATGGAAATGTGCCAATGCATGGGCGTCAACGTGGGCAAGGGTACCAATATGGGCTTGTTGGTTCATCGTAAACTGGCTTGTAGCATAGCGCAGAAACACACAGGGACAAAGAAGAAGACTGGACGAATAGAAGCGCTAACTTGAAAGTTAGCGCTTGTATCCGTCCAGTCTTCTTCTTTGTCCCTGTGTGTTTCTGCGCTATGCTACAAGCCAGTTTACCAACAAGCCCATCAAGTGTCAACGTGGGTGCATCCTCGTCAAACGGTGCTAAAGCTGCCAAACACCAATGGACACTGCACCAACTTTCATAATCACTACACAATGAGCACTACTTCTGCGAAGACATTTCTCACTTTCGTGCTATACCGATTCCTATGACGGAGGGATCGGCCATGTTTTTTTTTATTACTTTGGCTCCCATTGTAATTGATCTTCAGCATTATCTTTTGGAATAGCAGCGCAAGCATCCAGTTACGCATGTGCTCAGACGCATTGAGATACAGTTCGCTACAAATGAATTGCTACGCAACGCTATACATTGTCTACCAACAGATATTGTCGCGTGGCCTAACTTACGTTTTTTTTTTGTTTTGCGTTTTTTTTTACCGAATAATATTTTTCATTTCTATATGTTCTTAAGTCGTAACTGCGGACGGCCCCTTATACGTCGTGTGCCAGCTAAGGCGTTTTTATAGTCACTAGTCCTATCAGCTTGCGCAAACCGGAAAATTTTTTTTTCTTGGCAGTAGCTATTTTATTAGTGAAATAACTCAAGACGGCGTTGGTATATCGCGACATTACTTTCAACTAAAGCTAAGCTATTAATTATTACATGATGACCATGCTTGTATGTCGACTATGCTTCGCCGCATGTTTTAAAAATGCGGCGTACAAATCGCGTAGCACCTTGCTGAGATCGCAGCCAAGGTTTCTTCTTTTGTGTGTGTAACTTGCATTGGATATATATCCTCAGATAGGTTGTATTTGTAGCATTTCCCATTTTAACGCGATAGCGTTGAAGAGCTCGTATCGCATAAATTCCGGCGTCGGCGTCAGTGTCGGGGTAGGCGTCGTTGGTTGTCAGCGAAAAATCATCATCTTGTCCGTGACCGAAAAATCGAAAAAGATGCAAATAAAATAAATAATAAAATTTCCGGGTCCGAGTTAGGATTGAACCCAGCCCGTCTGCGTGGCAAGCAGGTGTTCTACCACACAGCCACGTCTATGCTTGGAAATACAGCAAAAGTAACTTGCTCTGCTTGGAAATGCAGTGAAAATAACTTTCATGCTTTATAACCACACGCGTCCTGTGTACAGGCGTCACAATACAACATGTAATATCGCAGTAATATTGCTTGGTACAAGCGTACAATGCCATCGGGCGTCAGAATATGGGAATATCATAACGACATCGTGGTTTAATGATGGTCACCCATTACAAAAGGCACACGCGTCACTGCGCGTATTCCCTTAAGACCACGTAGTGTGTGCATAGCAAGTTCGAAAACAATTCACGCGCATAATTTCTCGTGGTTTAAAGGATGCTACCCATTATATAGTATGCACTAAGTGGTTAAAGTACGCACTAGGGACAGGATATCGCTATCGCGTTCAACTCTTAAAAAGGAAGCTTAAGGCCCCCCCAATTTTATTGGGCACTGTGGTTTTCGCGTTTTTTTTTTAACGCGATAGTGTTAAAGAGCTCGTTCCGCAGAAATTCCGGCGTCGGCGTCGGTGTCGGCGTCGGTGTCGGCGTCGGTGTCGGTGGGAGCGAAAAATCATCATCTTGTCCGTGACCGAAAAATCAAGAAAGAAGCAAATAAAATAGATATTTAATAAAAATTTTCGGGTCCGAGTGAGGATCGAACCCAGGCCGTCTGCGTGGCAAGCAGGTGTTTTACCACACAGCCACGCCTCTGCTTGGAAATACTGTGAAAATAACTTCCTCTGCTTGGAAATGCAGTGAAAATAACACTCGTGAATCACAAACATACGCGTCCTGTATACACGTGTCACAATACAACATGTAATATCGCAGTAATACTGCGTGGTGGAAGCGTACATTGCCATCGGGCGTCAGAACATGTGAATATCAAAATGACATCGTGGTTTAAAGCCTGCCACCCATTACAAAAGCGCACACGTTACTGTGCGTATTCCCTTAAGACCACGTAGTGGGTGCATAGCAAGTTCGAAAACATTTCACGCGCATACTGCTCATGGTTTAAAGCATGCTACCCATTTATACTTATACACTAAGTGGTTGAAGTACGCGCTAGGGACAGGATATCGCTATTGCGTTCAACTCTTAAAGGCGAAGCTTAAGGATTCCCCCTTTTTTTTTCCTTGGTTTTTCTTGCGACATGGTTGGTTGGTTGGTTGGTCAAACTTTGTTAAGAGTCCTGAGAGACGCGATTAGAGCTTAGAATGTGCTGTTTCTCTTCTGTGACACCGCAGTATTGATGTATACGTAAGGGAAGGGAGCATTGTATGTGCGTTTCTGAGACTCAGATTCAGAACTGCCGTCTTGTCACTTCTTCGCAGTGGAAGCCACTCAGTATGCAGAGTTTTTTTTTTTTAACTGCTTTCTAGAAAGCGCGTGTCATGGGCGCACTTCAGACACCAGTTCGTGTTTTGCGCTTCAACCGTAAAACGCAGTAGTAATAACCAGTTGTAGCGATGTAGGAGTTCTTAGACATGATTCCTTACGAAGTGACGCCCAACGATGGTAAATAACTAAGTTGTTGTTAACTTGCGTAATAATTTTCACTGATTAGGTAACGAATTATAAGAGAAAAAAACCGCCAGGCCTGCGCAGAAGGCGCAGCACAGCCACAGCGAAAGCTGGGAGAGCGGCTTTTAGCCTTTTTTAAACACTCTTGGGGCAACTACTACAAGCCCACTTGCATGGTACCCACTACACTATAAATCATCATAATTTTTGTGTAGTGGGGAAGCGTCTACTATGCCATTCTTCGTCATTCTTCAGAAAAGCGCGGTGCTCGCTGCACTCTTGTAACGAATTATGTGCACTTTGTTGATGCTGTGGCTGACGACGATGAAGAATTATGCCTCAGGCTTTTGTAATGGGTTGGAGCATTGAACGACCCACTCGTTACGCAATTCGCATTGTGTGACGCCTGGTTCTTACTTTACTGCTCTAAAACGCTTTACAACGCACGTTAACGCTATTCCTTACCCGATATGAAGCCTGCCTAGGGTCAGTTTGCACCGCAGTTTCAAGCAGTGGCGTAGCTCAGTGGTAGAGTGCTGGGCTGCCACGCAGAGGACCCGGGTTCGATTCCCATTCTGTCACAGTTGTTTTTTTTATTTATTTAGTTTTTTTCTTATTTCGTGCGATATTGGTTACGGACACCGGCGGCGGCGGCGGCGGCGGACAACTACGGCGCAGAAACGACCCTTGTTGTGATCTCATAACAGCTTTCGCTGTAAAATGCACCACTTTTGGCAATGTGTCAGTTTGCAATATATCGTTTGTCTCATCATTGCGCCTTGTGTTCCAAATTTCCAATTAGCTTTGCGCGGGTAAGCTGGCACGCCTTGTGTTTGGCTTACAAGCTCAGGTACCGCTGTTCAGGCATCGCTTGTGTGGTCCTTCTTCTTTCGTCCATGTAGGCCAGGGATCTCAAAGTCACTTCACACAGCCAACTGTAGTGAAGCGAACTGTAGCGAACCTAGAGCATAGCCATGTAAAGTACAGTATATCAAGGGTTGAGAAAGGTAAGTGAGGATGAGAGGGAGGGTAGGAGGAGGGGATAAGTAAGGAATAGCCAAGTATAGTATAGCATAGGAAGGTGTTGAAGAGGAAAGTGAAGGTAAGGTGTAGGAAAGTAGGGGAAATGGCAAAGAATAACATAGGCATGTATAGTATAGTGTAAAAAAATGCCCCCACCTCCCCCGAAGGGAATCGTGAGGAAATTCGAATGCATTTCTTGCGCCGACACCGACTTCTGCCATCGCCTTGAGAGGCGCCCAGCCAGCGAACGGTCGAGAGTGAGGCGCGAGCGGACGGGAGAGTGGGGCGCAGGGAGGAGAGAGAGCGAACGGCGAGAGAAGGAGCGGCGAAGCGCTGCACCTACCCTCTCCTACACTCTCTCGCACCACATGCTCCGGTTGCTAGGGGCGAGGATAAGCGCGCGCACCCGCAGCTGTTGCTATGGGAGAGGGAGTGAGAGCGGAGAGATAACACCTGCCGGCGCGCGGACGCCTCCTCAACCTATCCTCCTCCTCCTCCGCGGACCACGCCGGATGCGCCTGACATAGCCCGACTAAGAAATGCATTCGCATTTAAAAGGAATGTGAAAGTGAAGTGACGGTAAGAATTTGAGGGAAAGGAGGAGGGAGTGTATAGGATGGTTTAGCAGAGTTGAGTGGAGGAGGCAGGCGAGTTGGAGGTGAGAGATATGTTAGGGGAAGCCACCAGCTCCACTGTTTCCTCAGTCAGAAGCCACGGCTTCGCGTTCCGCGGCAGCAGAGGCCGGGCACACTATAATCCACTGTGCCACAATCGCACAATCTGGAGGCTT
The DNA here is from genome assembly GCA_030522465.1 of Rhipicephalus appendiculatus. Lineage (NCBI taxonomy): Eukaryota > Metazoa > Arthropoda > Arachnida > Ixodida > Ixodidae > Rhipicephalus > Rhipicephalus appendiculatus. The sequence continues at coordinate 5,291 of JALIZH010031038.1, read as the reverse complement.
CACAAATGAGCCTCTTACATCTCGCACTTTCCTCTCGCAGTGTTTTTGGTCGGCGGTAGAATGAAGTAATGCATTATGACCTTGGCTTCCACGATTAACTCCTGCAACGAATCATTCCCAGGCGCCCGTTCCATTCGGCACGTTTCTAACAGGAGAAGTGCAATTTGGTTAACGCCTTAAGACAGTGCGAGGTGGCGACCTTAGCCCAAGCCTAGGCCTGGCTCATAAAATCCATTCACACAAAAAAATTGGCCGCGTATCTGCGTGCTTCGCTGCAAATGTCGTCGAAAGACGATAGTCTTGTGCCGACCGTACTGCATGAGTACCACAATTTAATACCTGGGCTAGCCGTCGGGCTCGTTTTTCGGACGGTTCCCGGGCACGCTTGAGACGGACGCCGGCGCTTCTCCGCTGAAATTTGGTCGTCGGTCTTTTCTCTGCGTTCTCTGATAATGTCTTGTTGAGTGGATCGTATTTCATCAAGCGGCCATATATGTTTTGCCTTGCCTGAGACAGCGCTTTTCTACGTTGAATCACCCGCATCTGGCTGGCATTAATAAAACAGAAGAGGACGCCATCTGCAGCGCTATCGGGGAACATCGGCTTGTGTTAAACTATGCTGCTGCCAGGTGGCAGCACTACAGCGTCGAAGTTAAATCACTGGGCGGAGACTTGTTTTATAGACAGCGGCGCATTTTAAGCGCCGCGTAATAAACACTAGGATCTTTATAATTACGTATCTGTAGATTTTGTTTTAAAGGAACACTGTGAATAGTACTAAGGTATTGATGATGTGCCTCAGATATGCGTAATATTTGATTTTTAATTGCCCCCCGCTCACCCGTATGAACACATGCTCCTCGGTAAAGATTGGAGGTCGTAAGGCAGGGGGCTTAAACTTTGGCCAGCTAGCTGAATCGTGCGACGTGCCGACAAACAGAGAAACAGACCAAAATTTCCCCGTTTAGGTATCCCAAGAAAGACTATCGTCTTTAAAAAAAATTGCTCTGCGACACGCGCCTGCCTAACCTGGCTCTAAGACCGCGTTGCCCGCTTACGGTGGCCCGGAGAAAAATTGCGACCGGGCTACAGGCGAGACGCGACGCGCATTGTGTTTCCCTTTAGTCTGGCCGTGGTGTTTAATAAATGTTTAACATGCCGCGGGCTAGTTTGTTAGCTCAAGTTCTGCGTCCAATGAGAGGAACTCAAGAAGTAACACGGAGAGACACACAGAACACTACGTGTTACTTCTTGTGTCCCGTTTCCTTGCGGTACCATTGTTATTCAAGTATGCCGTACCAACAAGCCCGCCTTCCAACTTTGAGAGGCACTATTCTGGCCGCGACACCACTTTCTCTGATTACGGTCTCACGGTCTCACCGTTTACTACAGTTGCCACAAGCGTTTGTTTAATCATTGATCATGGATGTTAATCGTCGAAATGGAGATGTATCACCAAGCGTCAAACGGGGGTGCATTCACGTTAAACTGCGGCTACCAAACACCAAAAGACATTGCGCAAGCGCTCTTATATCAATCCACAGTAACCATTCTACCACTTCTGCATATAAGCACACGTTTTACTTTTTTGTGTTATACCGATTCCTGTGAATGAGTGGTTTAACATGTTTTTCGCATAATTAGCGTGTGGTTGAGGGGAAAATTTTGAAAGCGCAGTATGGGTGATATTCGAAATAATCGTATCCGCCGTCCAACGAATATTAGGCAAAAAGGTAAATTAGGTTGCGCCGAGCATTGTGGGATTTATTAACATTTAATTACTTTGGCTAGAGCAGCCTGGCGTCGCAGGGAAGCCTCCTAATGCTATTTTCGGAGTGGGGTGTTCAAATATTGCGCTGTTTCGAAGGCAATGGCTCCATGCGTTACATAGCATTACTGTTTAGAAAATGTGTAAATACACCTAATTTATGGCCGTAAAAGAGAGCATAAAGTGTCGAGGTCCAGACATACGAGCGCTCGTATGTGTATCTGTGTTTGTCCGTTGTTTATGGAATAAAAACAACTGTACATGTACCCATAGGCGTGCGCAGGGGGGGGGGGGGGCAGGGGGGCAAGAAGGGGGGGGCGCAAAGCCGGCCCTATACATTGTACGGGGGGGGGCCACAGGGGGGGCGCAAAGTTAGCCCCATAACATTGACATAATAGGGAGGGGGGGCGCTGCGACGAACCTTCGCCCCCCCCTGAAGGGGAACCCTGCGCACGCTTATGCATGTACCTGTTGAAACAAAAAAATTGGCCGCGTATCTGCGTGCTTCGCTGCAAATGTCGTCGAAAGACGATAGTCTTGTGCCGACTGCACTGCATGAGCGGCATGAGTACCACAATTTAATAGCTGGGCTAGCTGCTGGGCTCGTTTTTCGGACGTTTTCCGGGCGCGCTTAGACGGACGCCGGCGTTTCTCCGCTGAAATTTGGTCGTCGGTCTTTTCTCTGCGTTCTCTGATCATGTCTTGTAGAGTGGGTCGTATTTCATCAAGCCGCCATATATGTTTTGCCTTGCCTGAGACAGCGCTCTTCTACGATGAATCAGCCGCATCTGGCTGGCATTGATAAAACAGAAGAGGACGCCATCTACAGCGCTACCGGGGGAACATCGGCTTGTGTTGAACAATGCTGCTGCCAGGTGGCAGCACCACAGCCAGCCACAGCGTCGAAGTTAAATCACTGGGCGGAGACTTGTTTTGTACACAGCAGCGCCGTGTAATAAACACTAGGATCTTTATAATTACGTATCTATAGATTTTGTTTTAAAGCAACACTGTGAATAGTACTAAGGTATTGATGTTGTGCCTCAGGTATGCGTAATATTTGATTTTTAATTGCCCACGCTCACCCGTATGAACACATGCTCCTTGGTTAAGATTGGAGGTCGTAAGGCAGGGGGTTAAAGTTTGGCCAGCTAGCCGAATCGTGTGACGTGCCGACAAACAGACAAACAGACAGACAGACAGACAGACGGACAGACAGACAGACAGACCAAAATTTCTCCGTTTAGGTATCCCAAGAAAGACTATCGTCTTTAAAATTGGGGGGACCCTTAAGCTTCGCCTTTAAGAGTTGAACGCGATAGCCATATCCCGTCCCTACTGCGTACTTCAATCACTTAGTGCATACTATGTAATGGGTAGTATGGTTTAAACCAGGAGAAATTATGCGCGGCAAATGTGGGAAATGTTTTCGAACTTGCTATGCACCCACTACGTGGTGTTAAGGGAATACGCGCAGTAAGGTGTGTGCCGTTTGTAATGGGTGGCTGGCTTTAAACTATGGAATCGTTATGATAGTCACATATTCTGACGCCCGATGGCAATTTACGCTTGTACCACGCAATATTCCTGGGATATTACATGTTATATTGCGACGCCTATATAAAGGATGCTTGCGTTTGCGAAGCATGGTAATTATTTTCACTGCATTTCCAAGCAGAGGAAGTTATTTTCACAGTATATCCAAGCAGAGGCATGGCTGTGTTTTTTTTTTTTTTATTTGTAGAACACCTGCTTGCCACGCAGACGACCCGGGTTCGATCCTCACTCGGACCCGAAAATTTTTATTATTTATTTTATTTGCATCTTTCTCGATTTTTCGGTCACGGACAAGATGATGATTTTTCGGTCACGGAGAAGATGATGATTTTTTGCTCACAACCAACGACGCCGACGCCGGAATTTCTGCGAAACGAGCTCTTTAACGCTATCGCGTTAAAAAAGCATTAGCTGATTTTGTGCTTGCAGTAAGGTGGGATGTGAGTACATGTGTATGTAATTTAAATAGAATATCTTGCCCGCAAAAGCCCGAACTTGGAACCAGGCGTTAATGATAGGTTAGGAGGATTACGTGACAAATGGCGATATTGTCTCCAACCCCACCCAAATATAACCTAGTTGCTAACAGCGACGCCGCAGACTCTACATCATCCAAAACTGGCCCCTCTGGAGCAGCTATAATACATGAAGGATATCCACAAGCATTGAAGAAATTTCGGCCAAAGCGTCTTTCGAGGCCTCCACAGAGGGAGCTACACATCTAAAAGTACGTGGGAAGTTGGCGAATATGGGCTATAGTGAAGGTCACCTCCAGTTTCTCCGAAGTGATATTAGAGGCACGTCCTGCAACGTCCGATTCAACCTTATTCGCAATGCCCATAGACTGTCGCGCCCCTAGCGGAATTTACGAGCGTCCTCTCATGGATGATCAGTAGACGACACCATAGCAAGCCTACGCAGTCTCGCACTTGTTCGGCTGTGTTAGCAGGAAACAAACACTACGAGTTTGCATGTTTGCTGCTTCAGTGAACAAACCGGGCCCTCCGGGACACGATAAATCTGACTCGTCTTGCGAGACGCGAAGTTTTCGTGAAAATACGTGCCAACTCGCGCGTTCAACGATGACCCACATCGTACAAATATCAGCTTCGCGAGGTTTTGTGTAGCCAGGTAGGTTAGTTAAACGCTGTCGTCTGACCTTCTAAGTTGAAACTCGCCTTGTTTTACTTGCATATAGCATTCGTCAGTGCTCTTGTAGTGCATGAATTAATAACATTGTAGGCGGGAAATCGCGCGAGCTAGCGATATATAACTGAGTAATCTCAAATTGGCCAGCGCTGCGCCGCTTGTTTTTCTACGTTTGTTGATAGAGGGCAGCACTCTGCAAGCGATTTGTTTGTTGACCGGTGTGAGAGCAAGAAGTTCTGCCGTTCTGCGCGCCCAGATAACCTTGTGACGAGGACTAATGGAAGTCGTTCGGCGGAGGACATTTCTTCAGATTGCTTTCAGCAATGATGTTAAGAGGAACCACCTTGACGACGAGGATTTTTCACTGGACGGAGAAGGCTGTGAAAGCGCAGAGTGTGACAGCGACGATGAACGATCACCTGCTAACTCACGAGGAGCGAGTTGCACTTCACGTCCCCTCGCGCGCTAATGTTTTTTCACGCTCGTAAGTCACTTTGATTGTATTTAATGTATAGTATCCTTCAGCGAGATCAAAATAAAAACACAGTTTTTCTTGTACATTGCACGTAGCGCAATGACTGTGGATATTATCGAGCGCCGCATTCCGCCAAAACACTCGAGTTCGGAACAGGGAAGCGAAATGGTTAGAGCGATGAAACGGGCAGTCACGGCCACAATCCACGCCTCTCCGCTAACTTCTCCTGTACTTCACCGGTACCTTCCGATCAGCGTAGTTGTTCGACGCATTTTCGCAACGTCGAAGAATTCGTCGTTGCGAAAAGCATATGTGCGTGTTCTTTTCGATATTCATGTTTCG
>JALIZH010031037.1:0-24379 GCA_030522465.1 Rhipicephalus appendiculatus | reverse complement strand
ACGTAAAGCCATTATATTTATCTGAGTATAATCCTATAAACGTATGTAATCACTCATTCTGTAAAAACGAAAATAAACCCTCGGTTTCGTTCGTGCAATCCCTCATAGTCCCCCCTCCTCTTGATGATACTGATTTCTTGGACGCACAACTCTCGTGAGCTGCCAGCGCGGCTAACATTAACACGAAGACAGGCGTGGTTGGGGCGGCTTTCTGAAGCACAGTAACAGTGGTCATCTGGAATATTGCGCTTCCTTTCTGGACAATTGTGTTTTCGCAAATTTTCTATCAAGAATGCGGGGTGACGCTTATAGCGCGTGCGCCTTTCATGGCCAGAAAGTACACCATGCGTGTGGCGATAACGCAAGAAAATGCACGCAGTTTTGATGACTATTATCTTTGTGAGATAGACCACCGAAACACGACATTTTTCTTTATAGTGTGCACAAGTCTGACTAGTCGATGATGTTTGGAAGTGTTTAGCGTCGCCCTATTTGCACGGACTTTACTTGCTGTCTGTGGCAGCAACTGAGCTTTGACGTGCAAAACGCCTATAATGGCAATCGAGCGAAGCTGTTTAAAATCGAGGTAAGTTGCGTACTTGCTAGCCCATTCGCACTTCCAAGGCCAGTTGCGAGAGTGAAGCCCGACGAGAGGGAGCATGTGTAAAGCAAATGGCCGAGAGGGAAGCCTAGTATATCGAGTTGAGCCGAATAGAGAAATGTTAACGATGTGGAAAGGGTGCAGCTGGGTAGAGAGGGCGAGCAAAGGCAAAGCAATGGTGGAAGCGGAGCAGCTGGTGTCGAGAGGAAGAGATAGCAGGAGCACAATTAACGGCGCCGACGAAAGGAGTCGAGCGATGGCAGCGCGTGCTCGAACACACGTGGTGCTGGTGAGAGAGGAGCAAGCGTTCGCCAAGCATTCGCGAAAATTGAGGAAAGGCGCACAGATGCCACTAGCTGTACAGTTTAATTGGCTTTGGTGACGTTAAATCACGTGAAGGTGCGCATGATTTGTTGTTACTTCCGATAAGTAGTGGAAGATTTGAGGAATCATTCCACTTTGTGATCGCGAATGACCGGAGAAGCTGTTTCACACATCTCCCAGAGGTCACGCGGTGGAGGCCAGTTTCCTGTGAAAGGGGAGGTTGTGAAATGTGCCCAATAACGTTCAAATCACTGTGCAGGGTCTACCGCGACACATCGATGACTGCACCACCATCGAGTTTATGAGTAGGCGTCACTGACACACGTAATGTGAGCTGGAAAGTGAGCTTTAAAAACAAAGCTCACTCCTATCCCTTAAAGGGGCCCTGCAACACTTTTCCAAGTAGCCATGGAATGGATTCACTAAAAAAGCTTATTGTCTCGCGAAATCACTACCGCAAGAATTTTTAGAATCCATCCAGTACGAGCGGAGTTACAAAGATTTGTCGCACGCTGCGATTGCATTCTCCCTTCTCTCGTCCCGACGAAAGCGCTGGAAGCTAAGCAGGGAGGGATGGCACGGGGATAGAAAATACCTCACGCGCGCCTCGTGACCTTGAGCACTTTTTCTCTTGGTTTTTCTTGGAATACGCTGCTTTTCAGTGCGATCACGCGCGCGGACTCGTGGACAAGTCGCGTCCTCCCGCGGCGGCCCTGGTAACGACCGAGCGCGCCATACTCAAACCAGCCAATGGCTGATACAATGGCTGTGACGAGGGATTTTTGAGCTTGTAGCGTCATTTGTCGAGAGAAGAGAAAGCAATTTTTAGCTGACTGAAAATTTATTGTGAATTCAAGGCCGCGTGCTGCGCTATAGTATTTGACTCGCGTGTTCTCGGGAGCCTCGACTACCGATCGGCAGCGTCTTCTGACCATGCTCAAAAAGTGTTGCAGGGCCCCTTTAAAGTCGGCTTCACTTTAAGTCGCCAGTGTGTTGCGAAAAAAGACATTGCACCTATAGGGAAATGGTGATTGCGCGCAAACTACACAAATACATAAAAGGCACCGGCGAGCGCTTGCGTGTGCCTTTGCGCTCGTCCCTGTCTTCAGTATATATTTGCAGTTTGCGCGCTACCATCTTTTCCTTGCAAGTATGAACGAACTCGCCCTGCAGCAAGTTCTATTGAAAGACATTCCACAAAAGGCAGTATAGGCCCAAGGAGGTTTTGTCAATTATTTGTCAAGTTTTGTCAACTATTTGTATGGTCGCCCATTCGATGTAGTCACCGACCATCACGCACTATTCTGGCTGTCGTCATTGAAGGATCCCTCAGGGCTTCTCGCCCTCTGGGCTCTTCGCCTGCAAGTCTACGACATCCGCGTGTTGTACCGCAACGGACGCAAGCATGCTGACGCCGACGCCCTCTCGCACTCCCCCTATGCCTGTCGACAAGGCCCCCTGCTCAGTATCTTTCATTGCTGTTTCTGTCATCGATGTTCACATCATCGCTACCGAACAGCGCAAGGATAATTGGATCGCCCCGCTTATCGACCTGCTCTCTGGTCCGTCCACAACACCATGCGCTCACGCCTTGCGTCGTCAAGCTCACCATTTCGCCATACATGACTGCCTGCTGCATCGACGCAATTACAACGCCGACGGCCGGCAGTGGCTACTCGTGATACCCCGCAGTCTGCGGTCGGAAATATGTGAGTCATTCCACTCTGATCCACAATGCGCGCACTCTGGGGTGTCCAAAACTTACCACCGCATTCGACAACGCTACTTCTGGCGAGGGATGTACCGCTACGTGCAGAAGTTCGTTCGCTCCTGCCTCGATTGCCAGCGCCGCAAACCGTCAAAACACATGTCCCCAGCCGGTCTACAACCATTACCTTGCCCTGACCGTCCGTTTGGGCGCGTGGGTATCGATTTGTATGGACCACTTCCTCTGACGTCGGCTGGTAACCGCTGGGCCATCGTCGCCGTAGACCATCTGACGCGATACGCCGAAACAGCCGCCCTGCCTGCGGCTACTGCGCGCCATGTTGCCTCCTTCCTGATGCACCGATTGATACTGCGTCACGGTCCACCCCAGGAGCTTCTCAGCGATCGAGGCCGTGTCTTCCTGTCGGAAGTCGTCGAAGCCATTTTCACGGAGTGCCATTCTGTCCACCGCAAAACTGCTGCTTACCACCCGCAGACAGATGGCCTCACCGAACGCTTTAACCAGGCCCGAGGCAAGATGGCAGTTTGGCGTCCGGGCCATGAGGCGTCGCTACCATCGAAACGATTACAGCGAACCTGGTAGCCGCGGCACTTGGAGGTCCCATTAAGCCTAATAAAAATAAAATAACGTGGCCCCAGTGGTACGTAATAGTAAACAAATACGTGTTTCTGAACTAAACTACAACCAGCTACAGTTATTCCAAGGTGCAGTTGTGAAGCGAAGTTTTGTGAGCGTGACTGTGCACGTGACGCGGCTACGTTGGGTACCGCCGCCGTCACGCACGCATGCGCAGCGTACCAGCAACGAGCAAGCGCGCGGTATTAGAAACGCGAACTTCACCGCAGCAGCCAGGAGCAGCGATTGCGCACGTCTATTGCTGCGCGAAGTGGTGCGACTCGTCAGGAGAAAAAGGTGGCGAACACTTCTTCAGCATACCTGCCGACCACAGGTATTTATGCATTCACTATTATATATTTGCCTGAAAAGGCAACCTTCTGTTTTGATTGTCGGTGACCGTTATGATTTGAAACTGCTGACTGAACAACGAATGTCTTTCGATAGCTTTCGCTGCAGCGGCTGGCTTTTGTTGCTTACGTTGGTATACGTGCGTGCCTCGCTGCCTGTCATTATTTTAATAATCTCGATGAAAGCTAACCGCCCGAGGTTTGTGTGCCTTCAGGGCCTGTTTGTTACGTGTTGCTTTGACTTATGCGCGCTAGCAACATTAACGGCGTGGGACACTTTGCTCACTGCAGCTGGTTTTGTTTGCACTTTAAGCGCTTTAATGCTTACGTCCGTGTAGTTCATGGGTGGCGTTCGAAGCCGACGAATATATCGCTCGCAAAGTTATCGCGGAGGCGCAAATAGCTTAGCTTGGGGCTCTGCCCCCCGAGTCGAATGCGCACCGTGTTGCACAAGCAAGAACCGCCGCTTTCCTCATGTGTGTCTGTTTACATACCGGCCGCCTGCTCGGAGATTTGTCGCCGTAAATTGCCCTCCTCGCTCCTTCCCTTCGGCGCTCCTTGCCGCGCCGCTCGACGGAACGCCCTGTACCATACGTGATACTCATCTGCCCTTCTCTTGCTCGCTCTCGGGAAGCTCCCGGAAACAGTTTCGCCTATCTCTCTGATACTCCCGTGTGCTTCCAACGGTTGAAGGCATGGCCAAGGTCGCTTTTTGGTTGTTCGTGAGAACACGAACAAAAGTTAAAGAAAGACGATTGGGCGCGCTTACCAGCGCGAAGAAAGGACTGCGCCTGAGAACCACGTTTTCAGGAGATTCAGGTACTGCGCAAAAGCCAGGATCACACTGCCTAAGAGCTGATGGAAGCATATCACATACGAAAGAGTGTGATGCATAGTGATGCATTCATTAAAATGTTACTATAGACTTTTTTTTTTTTTTGCCAAGTGGCTGTCCCGCAAGGCTGATGAGTGGATCTGTTAACTTCTGCGCATATCATAATTGCCTATATATTGCGACGTGTTGCTGCGATTAGACGAGTTAAAAGTGAAAGTTTACTGCCCACGCGTCGTTCTTTTCATGTCCTCATTTTTTGTTTGTGGTGCCGAAAACATCGAGTAGTATTTCTCGGGCAGTTGCTCCGCAAATCTATTGCTCAGTACTCACACGTGCAATGCAAAGCGAATTTAGCTAATTACCTTCTTTCAAGCCTCTTACAGCATATTTATTCATTTTCAATAGCTCCTTGGCCCAGCACACCCACAGAAGTTCCCACACCAGACTTACGGGTTTGACCAAGCAATGGTAAGTGCAAAAGAATCAAAAAGAGAGAATTATTGCAAAGTACACATCCTGCATCTTCATAAAGTATGAACCAGTACTAGTGTTTTCCTAATATAGACATCTGCACAGTACTAAGCCTGTGTGATATTGTCAGAACATATGATGTGGACGAAACCATGCATATAGTATGAGACCTATCACCATGATTTCGTTCACACAATCATAGCTCGGCGAATCCACTCATGAGTCAACTCACTCTAACTCAGATTGAGCCGTGAGTCCGAGTGGGTAATATTTTGCTGAGTTTGAGTCCGAGTGAGTCGGACTGAAGAAAATTTTCGTGAGTGTGAGTTCGGCTGAGGAAAATTTTGGTGAATCGAAAGCACAAGGTATGTTTCTTAGGTGAGTCTGGGTGAGTTCCACTCTTTTTGCCGACCTATGGTCATATCTCCTCATCTTCAACATTACTATCAGCCTCACCTGGATTCACGTTTATACTCACGTCTACTCACACGTATTCCAAAGCAGTGTCTTTCGTACACCATTTCAATATGTATTGATCACAGGCGCGAATTACGTAGGGGAGTGTCTTGACCTCCCCCCCATCCTTGCGAACTCTTCGAAGTTCTTGATAAATATATCTTATGTTGTCATCTCTTTCGAGAAAAACGACCTTACTGGTTTACGAGCACTCATAACTCGTATTCGAAGGTACTGTATCAAAAGCCGCCAAGAAGAGCACCGATTAAGTGAGATATTAGTGTTAAAGAGCATTGACACCATGGTCGAAAAAGATAATTCTAGGCTAACAGACTCATGAGTCGACTCACTCGTACTCACTCAGACTCGGATCGAGCCGTGAGTCTGAGTGAGTCCCGGTGAGTAATGTTTAGGGGAGTTTGAGTCCGAGTGAGTCTGGTTGAAGACAAGTTTCGTGAGTGATATTCCGAGTGAGTCCGGTTCAGAAAAATTTTGGCGAGTCTGAGTCCGAGTGACCCCTAAGCACAAAATATATTTCATGAGTGATTCTGAGTGAGCTCCACAAGTTTTGCCGACCTGTGCACACAATAAATTATTTTTCAAAAATAAGACGGGTGCATTTGGCCGTATAAAGTCTGCACTGGACGTGGTGCTCTCTGAATTGGTGTGGCGCGTGTACCTCAGCTGGATAGACAAGCAGAGTGTGGTGCACTTGGTGTGCATTCATGTGATTGTGGCTTATGTAGCCTGGATGACCTTTTGTGAGATGTGAACCACACAAAGTCCTCTATTTTATAAATGTTATTGCCTTTGTTCAGCATTTCAAGGAATCTTGCATGTTCATTTCTGTAATACTTTCGAACGGTCATATTTCTTTGGTCATGGACATTTCTTAGACATAACAAATGCTTGGAATTTTAGAAATGAATTTCTATTCCAGTCCCAGTCGGGGGGATGTACTTTCGACCGCGATTTGAAGGTTATCGCGTGAATGTCAACCAAGAACTCCAACAGCTCCACGGCCCAAAAGAAGAGGGGGAGGGTGTAAAGCAAGCTTCCCCCACTCTTTTTGATGTTCCTTGAGCTGCGGGCACTCCCATACGAGGAACACGCATTCTTATTTTATTTTTTTTTCGCTTCAGGGCACACACAGTAAGGGTATCGTGCACAGAGTACTTTTTGGCATCGCCAGGGACAGGACGCTCCAAGACTGCACTTGAGTTATCCTCCCTGAACCTGAAGATAAGAGCCAACCAAATAAGTGCTTGATCGCAACGAATGGAAAGCTTAAAACACAGAGAAAGGGTGACGAGTTTGACGTGAGGATTGCTGTTGCATGGAACAGAACACGAGGGAGAGAATAACGTGAAGTCTGGGTTTTCAGTGTTCCGAAACAGGCCGCCAGGGTTCTGTGATGCTGGGCCGGTCGACGCTCTCGCGATAACCTTCATATCATGCTCTACTGTATTTTGCTACAAATGGAAATGGAAAATAGCATGGCACTGCATGATGGTGAATTAGTAGCCCTGTGATTGCGCCCTATTAGCTTACTTGTGTGATAATTTTTTTCATTCTATGAAACTGATGAAAGCCTATTCCTTTGAATTCTTCTTTTTTCAGCTGAGCATGGTCCAAGGGTCCTCCACTACTTCGAGGAGGGCAGCAGCGCTGACCAGACAAAAGGAACGCCAGAAAGTGGGCAGAGGAAACGCAGCTCTGTGGACACCCCTCGTACAAAAAGGAAGCTGAAAACATTTCACGCACGGAGTGAAAAGTACCGTAAGGCATCGGACCGGATAAAGAAACTGCATGTGGCCAGGCGAATAATGAAGCAGGAGGCCTTAAACAAGCTGGAGCCGTATTTCGCAAAAAAAACCCTTTTGAACTGCTTAAAGCACTAATCGGGCTTGGTACATTTACAAAATAAAAAAGCAATGGTCAGAACAAATGAAACAATTCTGTCTAAATTTGTTTTTTAATTCTCTGAAGTCATATCGCTTTCTTAAAAAAATGCTTCACTTGTCACATGTGTGAACACTCAAGCATTGGATGGCACACACCCCAATGACATCTGGTATCATTCAAGGTGTCATGGATGCAGTAGAATCAATCACAAAAGGTTGACTACTGCAAGACGAAGCATGCTGTTTTATTCAATGAAATAGCCTTGAAGAGTAATTTGACGTGTGATCAATCAAAAGATATTGCATAAAATGTAACATGAATCAGGCCTTTAACACACCAACTAAACATCTAAAAATAAGATTGGCAAAGAAGCTCGAAGTGCAACATATCTACATGATGCATTTGCTGACATGAGAGCGAAGTATGCCACACAAGTATTCAGTGAATCTGTCTCCGTGGCACTCCTGATGATCATGGCCATTCAGGAGCTTCCTGTTTATGCTGAAATTACAGCTCAGTTCACAGAAAGAATGCATAAGCATTTTGACAGCCTGAATAATTAGACTCTGAAAAAGCAGGACGACAAGTTGTGTTATACATTGACCGATGGCTTGGAACAGCGTGCCTTCCTAGAGTCGTGCACCACTTGGGTTGCGAATATATTCTGCCGTGCAAAGCTACACTGCCACCTTACATTCATGAACAGAAGCACACAACAAACAAAGTTGAGGCACAGCACTCCTGCTACAAAAACCGTAAATTAGCAGGTTGAATTTATCCTGTGCCTTTCAAGAACACGAGTATGTAGAATTGGATTTTTAGTGCAGCCTTCTGCACACATTTCCTATATTGACATGTGTTGCACTGTTTCTTTTTTTATGTATACATGCACTATTTTTTTATACATGTCTATATTTTTATGTATGTATATATTTATGTATATGTATTGATATTTCAGCTATGGTTACATGCATAATGCACCGACTACTTTTGCATTGTATAAGTTTGCCTGATGAACTTTGTACTTTCTGGACGCCTTGAGTGCCCTATCGGTGTGAGTATTGTTATGACCAGAGGTTCTGGATTGCTTCATTATTGGAAAATGCTGACACTTTCGAAAAGGCGATGGAAATGCCCAGTCGTTCTGCCTTCTTCTATGTCTACTTGACATGGATAGAAAAGCAATCACGCATCCACCCTCCCAAGAAATGTCCGAATTCAATTATTTTTGACTGGCTTTACACTGAAGCAGCCTATGAGCAGTAACAGTGTAATTAATTCAAAATAAATATCGCGAAAAAAAAGAGTTGGTTAAATAATAATAATAATTCTGGGGCTTTTACATCCCAAAACCACAATATAATAATGAGAGACACTATAGTGGAAGGCTACGGAAATCTTGAGCTCCTGAAATTCTTTGACACGCACTTAAATCTAATCGCATGGACCTAAAGAATTCTGCCTCCATCTAAATGCGGCTGCCGCGACTTGGATTCAAAAACCCGCCACGTTCAGGTCAGCACTCGAGCACCATAGCCACTAGACCACCGCAGCAAGCAATGAAGGTTGAAGCATGCATTTATTCAAGGGCCCACAAAATCCAAAAAGCTGTCAGCAGGACTCAAAAGCTTAACGTTATTTTTAATTTGCAAGCCTCTGGTCATGATAATTGTGTCATGTTGTGCTCCTCGGAAAAACCAATGGTGTCTGCAATTCCCAGGCATTAAAAATACACTAGATCAAGCGCTCAGCTCTGCAACGATTCCAAAGGGGTGTGTGCGGAAGCTGCGAATGAGTTGACATGTATGTTAGTGCGAAATAGAAGCAGGCTTCCATACTTCCTGAAACTATGAAATCTACTGTTTGTTTAGCGTGACTCCGTTACTAGCTTTTCAAATGAATATTGCAAACTGTGGTGTTTCACTTGCCAAACCAATGAATGACATGAGACGCAGTTCTAGCAGATGGCAGATTATGATTAAACTATGCAGCGTTCCTCAGCTGCTATTTAAGTACTGCTCACAAAATCTCCCAGCATTATAGTCGGTACAATATGATACCTGGTAGGAAAATAGTGAAGTTGCACTTCAATTTTGTGCTTTATCCTGCTTATTTTTCTCATAAGCTGTTCATATTCATGCATATATTGGGTTACCGTCAGTGTTCTGCACAATTTAAAACTTCAATAATAACTCCTATTGTGCACCAGTTACAGCCACGTTTCCTCAAATTTTCAAAGGTCACCGCTGCAACTGAGTCTTGATCACCCTTTGTTGCATTTTTCTCCCTTTATTACTTAAAAATTAACGCATCACACACATCCTGTTCAAGTCACATAAGCCTGCCCGTTACACACTCACCTGGAGGAAAACATGGCCAGGGATAGACAAGCCGTACGGTTGATTTGTCTCGGTGCCTTTACAATATAATATGCCGTTGCATTGCAGCATATTATGCCATTAATCCAATTATGCACCATGGGCTCGTCTACAAGAGCTAAACGCTGGGACTCTCAGCTGGTACCCTCTGTGTACACACTCATGTATTTTAATGCTGCGCAAAAGGTAATGATGCAAAACAGGGCAAACAAAACGAAGAGGTTCATAAAAGGACGTTTCTCCTGTACCTCTTTTATTCGGCTTGCGTTGCGTCATTACCTTTTGCACAGTATGAACCAACCATTCCAACAACATGTTTTATTAAGATGTATTTCAATGTAAATCTTCCGCTTCATGCTATTACTCTCAATGTGTACAAATCGTACGAGTGTACACATATTTACGCTGTGGTGTTCCTTTCTATGCTTACCCAACTGTGCTTGTATTATGCGTTTTTGTGTCCTGTTTATACTGTACGCGTGCTCGATCTACGCATTCCTGTATTCAGGTTTTACCACAGTTACATAGCCCTACTATTGCCTGAGCGTGCAGCTATTGACGTTTACTTCAATAAAATGTCACGTGAAGAAAATTATTTGCGCTTTTTGCTTCTCGAGCGAGCGCCGAAAGCGGCTGCTGCAGCCGCGACGGCGCCGCTCGCCACCATTCGTCACGCTACCACAGCGGCAACAACGAAGCAGAAAAACAAATGCACACATCATGTACGTACATCGACAATAACGGGGAGAGACGGGGTAGCAGCAAGTAGAACGCAAAGGCTTGAACCGACGTCGCGACCGCGCGGCCGGCGGCAACACGAGCTAGCAAGCGGCCGGTACGACCGGTAACGGGCGCGGCCATATTGGATATTTCTTTTTGGATTCGCTCGCCTCATGTTGATTTTAGCGATCCAGTCAAGTGCCGCGGCTCCCAGGCACCGCTACCATCGCCGGAAACGGAAAAATCGTCCCCATTGGCCCTATGGGTATGTCACTCCACTGCTTTAACCGCACCCTCGGCGACATGCTTTCGATGTACGTCGCCGCCGACCACACGAATTGGGGATGCTATACTGCCCTTCGTCACCTACGCTTACAATACCACCCCTCAGAGCACTACTGGTTTTTCACCCTTCTTCTTGCTATACGGACGGCACCCGTCGCACACCATCGACACGATACTCCCGTACACGCCGGACCCATCTGAGTGTGCCCCTATTTCTGACACAGCCAGGCTTGCTGAAGAGTGTCGCGAGCTCGCCAAGACCTTCACGATGAATGAACAAGAGCGGCAGAAGAGTATTCGTGATGGTTCCGCCACTTCTAAGCCCATGTTCCTCCCTGGAGCGCTCGTATGGCTCTCGGTCCCTACCTCAGCAGCTGGCCTCTCTTCAAAACTACTGCCGAAATACGAAGGCCCCTACCGTGTCATCGAGCGCACATCTCCGGTCAACTACCTGATCGAACCCATCGAACAATCTTCGGACATGCGCCGTCGAGGGCGCGACATTGTCAACGTGGAGCGCCCGAAGGCCTACTATGACCCGCTCATAGTGACAAGCTGTTAGGGTCGCCCGGCGGCTCCCTTTTCGTCCCCGGGGTAATTGTAGCGATGCATTGGAACCTAGAAATGGGTTGCACTCGAGAGCCTTCTAGTGGGTCATCTGCAAAAAGGACGCCGCTCGCGCTGAGAGTTCGTGCCTGGCCGTGGCTGTCGCCATTACGCAGTATCTCTGAGTACCGGCAAATAAACGCCTTAACAATTTATATATATATATTGTAGTGACGAAGAGTGGCACTGGGCCTCGGGCGTGTGGGGAGCTAGTTGAAGAAAAGAAAGAAGCAGAATAAGAATAGCCGGGCCGCAGCAAGGGTGCTGTCTCTTGTGTCTCTTCCTTTACAATATATATATATATATATATATATATATATATATATATATATATATATATATATATATATATATATATATATATATATATATATAAGTGCGTCGGTGATACGATCACGGCTCGAACGAATTTCGGGGTGATACGAATTTTTGTTTGGTACCGACTAAGGCCCATTGGCCTGTAATGCAGTGCAGTATGGTTGTTGCGAGCCGATTTTCACCACGCGACGTTTAATACGAACGTAACGATACTGCGAAGGTGCCAACATGTGCCAACAGGCGCCAACACGAAGATAACAAGTATGCGCGGTTGCTGGAACCCAAGCGCGGGCATGGTGCCGCGGCGCCAGTTCGTCAGAATCAAGGCGTAGAAAAATTCTTTTCTACGCCGTCGCCAGAATAAACCTTCAGTTACTCGTCGTAGCCTCCAAGATTGTCAGCGCAAATCTTCGAGGCCCTAATACGCCTTCGGGTGCCTTAACGTTTAGATTACAGAAGGCAATAGCGCCACATTTTTTAACACGACAGGGTTTTATGGCGCGGTCCCCCACGGCTTCACTGACGTATTTCCGTCAAGGATATGATGTTGTAAAATATACACTAACAGACAGTTAAGAAAAAAAACATCAAGAAAATGTTCTGCCACCGGGAGTCGAACATAAGACCTTTCGCTCTGCAGCGCGCTGCGCGAAACGACTCGGCCACACTCAGTAGGCTCCTTGGCGCACTAATGACGAGCTATTCATATTCACCATTCACCGTTGGCGGTACTCCGAGCTCGGTGGACTTTGTGTTTTCGTTATCCCTCGCAATATGGCCGACCGGCGCGAAGGGTGCGCTTTAAAGATTGCGCCCCCGCGCCGCGATGCACACGCACCTTTTAAGGCGAAAGCCTTCAATGTCTCATGCTCACGTCCGTCCGGTGTCCGTCCGTCCATCCGTCCGCCCGGTGTCCGTTCGGCGTCCGTCCGTCCGTCCACACCCCCACTGCGCCTGCGCAAACCCATTAAAAAAATATAAATGAAAAAACTCCTCTTCACGTCTCTCTCCTCTAGGCATCCCCTCCCCGCGGAGGCCACACCCTCACTGCGCATGCGCGTCCCCTCCCTCTCTCTCCTCCTACGCTCCCCCCTCTCTCCTTTAGGCATCCCTCCCCGCGGCGTCCGCACGCCCACTGCGCATGCGCGTCTCCTCTCCTACGCTCCCCCCCTCTCTCGCCTCGCGACGCCGACGCAGGCATCATCTGCTAGCAAGTTTCTTGGTTGAAAAAACCGACTGCTTGCGCTGCACAACCGTTCACTGGCCACCCCGTATATATGGCACTGGATCTTGACCTACAATGTGGTGCCGGTGGGAGATTTCTCCTGTGCGTTGTCGAACGATAAAAAATCGCAGCGTGCGCGTTAACTAAAAGCGGACTGCGGGTCTCTGTGTCCAGTCCGAGTCTTCTGTCTCTCATTGCCCATCAGCAGCGATTGGGATGTTCCAGTAGGAAAACCGGTCCTTCACTGTGTACTTTGCGCCTCCCCAGGTTTCTCTCCTGCGCAACGCTGCGATGAGCGCCAGCGTCAACGCCGTCGCCAGTGTAAGCGTTAGCGCCCGCTGCTTCGCATCTACACATGGTTCCCTTTAGCGGGAGATGGTGTAATCTGTAAAGCGAAAGCCTTTAATGTCTCATGCTCACGTCTGTCCGGTGTCCGTCGGACGTCCGTCCGTCCGTCCGCCCGTCCGTTTGTCCGTCCGTCCATCCGAGCTCTGGCACTGAGCCACGTGGCCGACGGGCTGCGCAAACGGACGCCGGTCGCGTCGGACTCTATAGCGCTTGCGCTTTGCTTGCGTAGCGTCGCTGTGCCCAAAGTTCGCAATCATTCTGACCGACGCCGTCTCAATGGACCCTGGCGTTCACGGAATACACTTTCGAATTTACAAAGGGTCCGTCAATTTAAGAGCTGGAACGCGGATGGCGTTTGCACGATGCGCAAAGCGCGAGAAAATACTAACGCATGCGAACGGAGGAAGATGAGTCTCGCGTCTCGCTGTGATTCGTGGTAAAAAATTAAAAAAGAAAACACGCACACATTCGGTTTGTGTGTTATCCTACTGAGAGTGTAAAAAGAAAAAAGACATGGCATAATCAGTGGAATGGCCACACGCTTTCGCCGAACACACTTTGGAATGTACAAAGTGTCCTTCAATTTTTCTGGTCGTGGTCACTTGTGCGCACGCGCTTAATTCCTGATGGGGGGCGGTTTGTACGTCTTGTCCTTTCCCGCAAGTTTGCTTTGAAGTTAGAGAGCGCGAAGGTCACTTCGCTCGCCGCGCCCTTCGATCAGCAGTCGAGCACCGTAACCAGTAGCCGTCACAGTGGACAATGCTGCATACACAACGAATTAAATTCGTTTACGTAAACTTGCGCCAGGCAACGCATATGTCACGCAAAGCCCGAGTGCTCGCTATGCACTCCGTGCAATGCGACTGGCGCGCCGCCGCGCGGCCGCCAGAGAAGGCAGTTGTTGAGAGCCCGAGCAGAACGAAACGCTCTCCCACGCCCGCTAGCACGTAGTTTATCGTAATGAATGAACTACTGCGTAGTCGATTGTACCAACAGGTGCACGTCGTGTCCTGCGGAAAGGAAGTTTCAAAGTTTCTCGACTCGTCCCTGCTTTGTTGGGCAGCGACATAAGTGGAGTACGGCTGTGCGACGAAAAAAAGTGTTTGGTTCCCGCTCCCTCTACCGTCTCGCGTTGTGCCGCTGCATGCTTGAATTGGTCTGAGACACCATCTCTGCAGGTGCAATGATATTGCGTGGTGTTGATATTGAGCTGGTGAGAAAAGAAACGTATGCAAGGCATTTTATAAAATGCCTTGCATACGTTCCATTAGTCTTGAGCTTAATTATAGTTCTGCTCAAGACTGAATGACTGATGGAACATTAATGGACCTTATTAACTCGCCGTCTACCCTTCGCAGTTTTGGGGAATGCAGTGCGAGGTCAATTAGTGCTTTGCTGGGTTGATAGGACCATCAGTTAAGGGGCGAATGAGTTACGTAGCATATTACCCTAAACACAACTATCCACCCAGCAGCGCTATGCGCACTCGGTAGGATCAAGCTAAGACGCAGAGTAGCAGAACTGCAAGATCTGTACAAAAAAACGAAGCTTTGCGAATGCTGTAGCGATGGATGTGCATGTCAGTGTTTTTCGGAAAGCAACATAAACAACGCAAGAGGTTGTAGTAAATGAGAGACGTGACGGTGGCCGAAGTGACCGCACCGTCGTCTTCGCCACTTTACAAGGTGAAACGAAATACGAAACGGGGCTTCGGTGCGTCCTCTCTGGCCGAAGTCGTCGCACGTTCTCTTTCTCGCCCGCGCCTCAAGCTCTTAGCATGAGCAGCGCGAGCGGTGAGGTAAAGACTATGATCATTAGAGGCCGGATTTTTAGGCACTCAAAAAGCGCGTTTTAGGCGCCCAAATTAGCAGGCAAAACAACGTTTTAGGCACCATAAATAGGCAGACAAAAGACGTTTTAAACCTCCAACGTAAACGTAGGCACAATAAAAGTTTACATAAATGCATATAATTTCAAAATAAAGACGTGCGTGACCTGTATTTACGACAGGAAAGCAAGAAATGTTTTATGATGCCAAAAAAGGTGCCAGAACTGAAGCATTGCCGCGCAATTGTCCTTAATCCCACACAGTTCGCAAGATACGGACTCTCCTTTTGTTCTGTAGCATAGTGAATCAAGCGTCCACTGTCGAGTCAACACACTCCTACGTCTCTTTGATATGGCTGTGAAGGGCAGCAGAGGAGCAGATAGCCAAACCGTTAAAATACCAGAAGGGATGAATGCCTCGTTTTAGCAGGGTCTAATCGCACAGTGTTAGTTTGTCCCCGGATGGTGAAACACGTTAAGCACATTACAAACAAAACGAAAGCCGCGTGAACACCGCATTTTTCTTTATTTTGATCTTCGTTCTTCTTTCCCCCTAACAGCTCTCCAAGGTTTCGCATTCGCCAACCACTCGCGCCATGGCAGCACAGCGGTACATGGTGACCGGCGCGTCCCATTTTGCGGATGTTGGTTGAACAAGAAAACTAGGTTGAACCCCACAGTGTTCCGAACCGTCAATCTTGCCTAGTAACATAAAAAAAACTTGGAGTACGCTTGAGCTTCGCCTTTAGGAGTAGAACACGATAGCGTAATCGGGCCTTGTTCTCATCGCCTCCTCAATCGCTAGCCTAACTCCGCTATTCGACGGGCACCTAAGCCGTGCCGCAAGGAAAGGAGCATCTGTGCGCCTGTATATTGGCCCTTTCAAACCATAGAGTCGTGAGAAACTCTATGTTTCAACACTCTAAGAAAAAAAGAGTACACCTCACTCTTTTGGGAGAGTTCTGACTTGCCACGTATACGACTCTCTTTGGAGAGCCACGGTGACTCTCTTGGTGAGTCAGAGTGGGCGCGCTCAGGAGAGTCCCAGGACCTTCTTAAGAAGAGTGGGAGGACTCTTATGCGAAGGATCACGCTACCACTTCTGAGGGAGTCAGACGACCCTTGCCGGTGACGCTCTTACGCGGGTCAATTGACACCCACCGAAGCGTCAAGCGACTCTACGGCTATTTTAAGCTACTAAATTGACCCATGCTCTACTTTTGCGCGACTACTGCTGGAAATAGTGAAGTATTCATTTTAAGCAACTCCATTGATACTTGCCGTTGTGCCCAGCGACTGCAAAAAAGAAAAAAAAAGAATAGTTCAATTTTAGCATTATTTTAATAAAACTCAAAACAACACACCATTTCCAGCAAAGTTGAAGCAGTTGAGGTATTCCTCGTTTACATGCTTGTATGAGTATAACCAACCAAAATGTGTGACTGTGATGTGCATAGTGTCATGTCGTGCAAAATAAACAGCAGATATCGGTATCATGTTTCCATATTTATTCCTTATGATTAAGAATCGAAAAGTCGTGAAGGCTGGAGGAATCAGACTTGTGACTTTCTATGTTGTCGCTCCTGTTCAGCGTGAGCAG
This sequence comes from Rhipicephalus appendiculatus, assembly GCA_030522465.1. Lineage (NCBI taxonomy): Eukaryota > Metazoa > Arthropoda > Arachnida > Ixodida > Ixodidae > Rhipicephalus > Rhipicephalus appendiculatus. The sequence goes on along the minus strand of JALIZH010031037.1, from coordinate 7,786 downwards.
CCATGAAAAATGGTAGCTGAAAAGAAGAACGTGATATCACAATGAGAAAACGGAATCATATTAAGAGTTTGCAATACCTACACAATAAGTGATTTACACAGACATAATGAAGGCTCACAACAAAACAACAAATGCAAAGAAACATGGTTAGGAACCGTGTTTTTTGCCATTATCGTGTAAAACAACTTTCATAAAGTAGCTCAGACATGGCGTATGCTAGAATTAACGCACATAGCTCCCACAGTAACGTATACTCACTCCATTTTGTTATAACTCCGAACGTCATCGCAGATGTAGGCAAAGCACGAAAACAGCAACCAGAAACGAGGGAAAAGTGCGCACGGCGGCGGCCGCAACAACGCGCGCCTTTGAAAGTCTAGAGCTTTTCCCGTTATCGGCGAGGCGAGTCCTAAACATTTAAGCGACTACCGCGTACGTGCTGAAAGCATCATACTATAGCTGCACCTCAAAACTACCGTCTTTACGCCAACAACAAAAGCCATTATATACAGTGCGTCTATGTGTCCTGTACGCAGAGGATTTTTTTCTTTTTTTTTTTCTTTTCATGTTTACACGCGCGGAAGCCGCTGCACAATCGAGTATCGATGGAAATGTTATTATGACGTAGACTAAAGCGCACCTCAAAATGATATCGAGCATCTTCATCAGTGCAGACAGAATGTGCGATCAGAAAATAATCGCCCTTGATATGGGATTGCAGTCACTTGCACAACAACGCGCATAGCGGTCTCAGCTCGTTAAGTAACAGTTTCAATTGGGCATCTGCAACAGCCCCGCGGACGCAGGTTACCGTTGGAAATGGCAGCCAGCCTACTTCCGCATAGCTGCTGCAGACGCCCAGCTAAATCTGTGTAATTCGTATGTACATACGAAAGCAGTACACTCACCGTTAACAGGCGCACGTTGTCCGTGTCCGCTGCTCCAAAAATATTCCTCACTCCAAGCGTCACTTCGAGCACGGAGCCTGGCGTGCAGCCACCGAAGATACGCACGTTCGCTCGAACGCTCGAACTGAAAACTACAAGACACGCGACCAGCGACCAGCACAACCAACGCAGCGCATTCCAAAAGACGGAGGAGAGGGAGAGAGCAGGCAGCGGAGGCGCGGAGGCTCCGCGCCGGCGGCGACAGTTTGGCGTCGGGGCTCGCGGGCCCGTCAAAGTCAAAGTCAAAGTCATTTATTATTCTTTTGTACATTGAAATGAGATACACAAAAATATACAGACGAGGGTCCCAAAGTCGAAGACTGCAGCGGGACCCTCGGTTAATGATAGTTAACAAGGAGTAAAAAAAGAAAAAGGCGAGCAGGTGAACAAAAAAGGAAACGCCTGAAACACAACAATATCCGATAGTTAAAGAACATGTATTCAAACGCAATGATAAGCACAGTAACTGGGAACAATAACAAAACTAGTTATAATACTAATGATGCATAGGGAAAATCCTTCACACTTCAAAGAATAACCGATATAAGTGGCGATATGCTGAATGAGTTAGATTTGTAAGTAAAAAAGCTTAATCATATGTTTGAATTCATGAAAAGATGATGAAGTTTTGACAGTCAGTGGTAAATCATTCCACAGTTTTATGGCCGTGAATGTCGAGGTCATTTTGCCGTAGTTAGTATGTACAATAGGCAAAAAGAAAGTTAGAGCTATGCGCAAACCTGGTATTATTTGTATTGCTAAGATATCTGTACTCAATAAATTCCGCGCGTCTGCCGACGCCGATCGGCAAACGCGCGATATGTATGGCCGCGCCTTCATCTCGGGAGCCAATCGAAAGGCGCTTCACGAGAGTGTTCTGACTCCCTTAAAAATGCTAACTCTCTTTCTCTGCCTCTACCTTCCAAAAGGGGTCAAGTGACGACTCGAAGGGAATCACGGTCTTTTGATCCGCTTTTGACTCCATTTTTTCTTAGAGTGAAACTGTCGTGGAATGACTACTGCAAGTATAATTGCGAAGTGCCCACTACGACATAATCCCTCCTTTTGCGAGTTGGCGATGTACCCACTAGGCGTCCGTAAGGCAACACGCGCACCTGCGCAGCCGCACACGTTGTTGATGCTGCTGTTGATGATCATAACTACTTATGCCTGCGCGCTTCGTAATTGGTGGGCCAAACATTCGTTGCGTAACCCACATGTATTAACGCCTGTGTGATTCTACGCTTCTGCCACGCAATATAACCTATGTGCCAATGACACTACTCGCACTATATGACATGCAAGTAGAGTTTTTCTTTCGAAGCAACTTCGAGCACAGGCGCGGCTCTGTGGTATAACGCCTGCTTGCCACGTAGAAGTGTATGGTTCGGTTCCCATTCAAGCCAAAATTTTTTATTATTATTTCTTTATTTGAATCTATCTTGAATTTTCGCTCACGGCAGCGCTCATTTTTCGCTCACAGCCAACGACGCCGACTACGACACCCGAATTTCTGCAAAACGAGCTTTTTAAAACTATTACGATAATAACGGTGTCAAACTGCTCTCGAAAGCAAAATTTGAGGTTAAATAGCAGTCATATAAGTCCGATTTTAAAGTTAGCCATATATAGCACTTATAGTCATTTAGGCACAAACGCCAGAAATAGGCATTTATAGGCACTATAAAAACACTATAAAAGCGCTTCTTGACGTCTAATTCATGGTCACATATCAAAGTGGAGCGATAGAAACGCAAGGAACAAAATAGGCATTTGCCTAAAATCCGGTCTCTAATGATCATGATGAGCGATGATGATGCCGCGACAATTTCAAGAAAAAGCACTTTGCGAGACTCGGTGGCTGCAAATTGCCGTGACACGAAGCCGCAACAAAGGAGCACGCAGCCCGGCCACTCACAGTGATTTCCACGGCGAGTGGCCGTGGAGTCATCGATAATTCTAAATGCTCTGAGTATTTTGCAACTTGCAAGTACGCGGGTAGTGGGCACGCACCAATAATATTGTAAGTGTGAAAGAATGATGGTTTCGCCGCGACAGTTATGGAGTAAGCATCTCGATTTACACGCACCTGACGCACGCATTTAGCCGTCACTATACTGACGACGCGCAGCAAGGCGCTCACTAACGTGGAAAACGTGGCCGCTTTCGTGCAGGTTTTCCCCTTTTATTCCTGGTGGCATTGCGGAAAAATGTCCCACTACGATATCTTTAAATCCAGCTCGAAGCACTAATGCGCCGGCTACGGGCGCTTGCGCCACCATAGCTGTCAAAGCAATGAGGCGCTGCTGTCTGCTAAGGCTCTCAACGTTGCACGCCCGCCGCACCACACGTGGCGCTGCGCGCGGTTTTCAAGGCGCCCCCCTATAGGTCCCAAACGGAGTGTATAGTCATGGCAAATATTACAACAGGCAGGACCATCGTGTTCTGAATACTGAAGATTTCATGCTGCCCAGAAATCTTCAGTATTACGATATTGAAAGTGAAATAAACATCCGTGGTTGACGGAACACAAGTAGAAGAAGTTGACAGGACGGGCTTGGGGAGTGACTGAGGTTCCTGCGCTTCAGCTGGAAAGGATACGGACCTGAAGGTTTTAGAACACTCAAGTTTTCACCAGGGCCTGGCTGACTCGTCCACGGAGTTTCTATAAATGGTGCAAGGAAAGACGGACACTGCCTGTAAATACTACGAAACCGGTGGGCGTAGTGCCAGTTATTTGTTTGGGCGATACTGCAGATGCCCCAGTTGTTGAAAGGTGCTCAGCGGGGCGACCGAATTACATTATGGAAATGCCAATGAAGAAGCACGAGCTTCTGGCGTCAGTCCATAGCACTGCGGATAAAGTGCACGCTGAGGAGAGAAGCGATGTCTTTTGGATTGTGTTGACGCCGCCAGCAGTAAATACAAAGAGAAGTATGGCACCCGCAAACTGTTTACGGTTGCAGGGTATTTTAGAGAACCGGGCCTTGCAATTCTGCTGGCTGATAAAGATGGAGGCTTTGTAGTCATGCCCCAGGAAACTTTATGATGACAAGGCCTCAGCTGCTCTGCGCCCGTCCTGTCAACTTCTTTATGTTCCGTCACCAGCGCAGTTTTATTTCACTTTCAATGTCGTACCAACTAGCCCCCAACGCACATTACTTGACTTCGGTAGTACATCCATTGATTGCTTCGAGTTCGATGAATGAAAAATGTATTTCAAATGTATTGACAGAACAGCGAGAGCAGTTGCCGGAGTGTACGCGGGCATTGGCGTGGCATCCGATAAGCGGGCGCCTTCACGTTCCACGTGGACGAAGACTCATACGGCGAAATGCGGGCGGCATGGTATGCGACGCAATCATTGGTGCGCGCCGACCCAATGCCACCTAGAAAAACAATTCAGGCATTCTCACTACTCCGGGCATGGCCACTGACGTCACTCAGTTTCGACTCTCGCCTCCTGCCGAGTAGACGTGTGCATGCATGCTCCCGCCGTTCGAAAGAGCAGGATTGCTAAGCCTTACGAAGCCTGTCGCGGTGTGCTGGTGTTTCTTTGGGCGACTGCATGAAGATGACCGTGTTTTTCTGCGTCTGTGAAGTGCTGCGTGGTGATGTGATGAGCTTCGTTGGCTGAATATTCGCGTAGTGTACACCTGCAAGCCCTCCCAATTGGGGCAGTGCTGCGGGCCCAACTGTCGCCGCTGTTGACAATGTACCGGAGGTCCAAAGTGTTTTCATTCTCCAATGACGACCAAAAAGCGAAATGAGAGCGTGCCGTTCATCGGGATGACATCGGTATGCGGTCTCTGCGTGATTCGAAGCTATGCCTTTTGATTTGTTTTAAAAGCACCACGTTTCACATGTTCGGTTCTTTCTGTAAAATGATGTCGTGTGCGCTTCGAACTTGTTAGCGGGAAGCCTTGACATTAGACACTTTAGGCTGAGCGTCGCTGACGCTGGAGTCACACGACTCTTGCCGTTGACGCTCCTACGAGGGTCAAACGACACCCACAGTAGTTCCAAGTGAGTCTACGGCTATTTTGGCTACTTAAATTGACCTTTGCTCTACTTTTGCGCTATAGTGCTAGGAACTGCACAGGTATCGCGTTTTTGACGCGCGCGTTTGCCGAGACGCGGTCTGCTTGGCTGCAAAACGGCGGCGAAACGAAATAAACGCATCTTCGCGCTCCGCTCAACCGACTTCACAAGCAGAGCGAGAGAAGCGTTTTACGTTCTGCTGCTCGCACACCGAACACATCAAAATAAAGCAATAAACACGCGTAGCAATATAATATCAAAACAGGCGTTTTTCCTCCAGGGTCGGTAAACATTTCGCTATTTGCGCATAGCACCGCGGACTTATTGTAACACCTGCGAATACTTTGTAGAGAAAAGGGAGGGACGGCTGGTGTGTGGCGTGGTGCATCTGTTATGCAGTACGTAGTATTTCTTACCTGCACCGACCATTTTTTGGCGGTGTTATAATTAAGCGCCAGTCTCGCCAGTATTTTCCTGCCTAATTTATTTCCTTGAAATATGTACTGCTGCTTTTCAACTGAATTTGGATGCCTGTAGACACCTCAAAGATTTCCCTGTTTTGTACCTTCCTCAATAAGGGGCATGTAGGAGCAGAAAGCGTGTGATATATCGCTTTTCTTAAATGGTTTTCAGGTGTGTGAGCTCCATTTCATGCCGGAATACTTAAGGACGACTACCAAGTACACCAATCCAAGAACCGGCAGGACAGTACAAAAGCGCTCACTGAGTGGACAAAACTGCAAAAGATTAGCAAATGAATAGGAATAGTTTCTGTGCATCTTCTGGACAGTGTGTCATATGTGCGTGTGTGTAAATAAAGAATAAAGATTGAATAAAATTTACCTTATTTATTTCGTCGCAATGTTTGTCCATCAATATTTGCTATTATGAATCGGTCACACGTTCGATAGCGTACGATCTTTTATTTTTATGTCGAATAACAAATGGCTTACAGATAAATAACACAAAAAAAATTAAAGTGTAATGCGTTCCTCAAACCAGCTCCGAATCCCGATGCAAAAGGCAAAATTAAGCTAATGCGCACGTAAAACTCGCTGCGAACGTTTTATCTTTTCACGGAAGACGGTGGTGGTAATGTTTTTCACAGCCTCCCGTGCGCGCTCGCTCGGTCAAGAGGCGTGACGTCACGGCGGCAGGGAGTATGCCTGAAATTCCAGGTGGCATTGGCCGACTTCAGTGACAGAGTGGCGTGTAATACCACGTAGCGTATGACGTGCCATCTACAACAGCCATTCTTAAGTTCCGAATCTCTACAAACCGTTTGAAATTATACGTATGTCCCCTTTCTCTAACTGCGAATATTGGTTGCGAAAAGCTGATCGTAACGGCAATATAATATATTGAGCGCGTTAGGACGCTCGTAGGATTCGATAATACCTAATAAGCAGCTCATCCGAACCATTTCGACCACATCAAAAATTGTAGGCTCTATGTGACTTCATACAACCATTCTGGATTGACGTCTAATCTCGCGCAACTAGCTGTGACGTTTGTTGTTTTCTTTCGCCAGAATACCAGAACTGCCTCGTCTTGCCATCGCCGCCATCTTCACGATGTTGCCACGCTGGGATCCCTCAACATACTCAACACTGCTTGATTCGAACGTGCACTGCCGCACACGAAATTACTTCAATAACATTGATTTCCACAGTGTGCAGGATTTCAAAAATATTTAAATTGTGCCACACTCTATTCATTTTGCCTGTCTATAGTTCACGAAACTCGGTTGCACTGCTTCCTTTGCGCTTACGCAACAGCATAACCCACGATCAAGGAATCTTATGTAACCACACATTCCGTTCGATTTCACAGCTGAATGTGTAACACACATTCGGTTTGATTTCACTCGTTACCTGAATGGCAAAGGGCTGATCAGTTTTAAACACTACGCACAACTGAGCTGTATAAGGGGGTGGACGTTGAAACGCGTGGAACATTCCCACATTCGACTAGCGGGTATGTGCCACAGGAATTGGGCCATTACCATTACTCACACCCCATCCGCTGAAAATGAAGAAGCTGCCAATAACTAGCTTTTCCGGGCATGCGCCACCGGAGCTGGGCAAGCGCCAATACTCACCTGTGGTCCACTAAAAATGAAAAAAAAGCTGTCGATAACTAGAACCTTCGGCGATGGCTAAAGTCGTGCGCACTCCCGAAGAAGAAGCTACCCGTCGCGAGCGTTAACGGCGATTGAGGTGTGAACGGCAACATCGACGTCGTTCTGATTCAGAAGCGCGCGCAAACGGTGGGCAGAAGATCCAGACCTTCCAGCCAGAGAAGCTGAGGTTGAACGTGAGCCGCTTGCTTTGTTCACTGAGTTGAACACCAGGCGGGACGATGCAAGAAGACGTCATGAGTTTGAAAACCGAAGCAGCGTCACTTACTCAACGTCGCCAGGACTGCTTAAACAATGCAGATACTGGCAAAACAACTCTGGAGCAAGGTCAAGCAAATCATTAGAAATATGATGCCACCAGCGTAGCTAAGTCGGCAGGCTTCACCGCGTTCGGTCAGTGTTGTTGTTTCAGTGTTTTCTTATACAGTAACCCGTTCAGACACATGCACGTAATTCGAAAAAGTAAGGTAGTGCTGTCAAGCCTGAACGAAGTGCGGAGCTGGGCAGCCTTCTTTGTTTCTTTTCGGTTTTCTCTTTCTTTCTCATCCCCACTTTCTTTCGTTTTCTCTTTTTCCATTTTTTTCTGTCTTTTTTTTCTCTCTTTCTATTTATTTCTATTTTTCTTCGTAATTTTTCCCTTTCTCTGTCTTCCTAATTC